>BMAT01000842.1:187224-198074 GCA_019649035.1 Elysia marginata | reverse complement strand
GTCTAAATTTTTTGTGTCAATCTTGTCTAGACTGGATCATAAATTCCAGGACTGCTCACAAAAACCATTTTTTTTTCATAAACATTGAGGGGGTAAAAGGAGCCAACTTCATCGTACCTCAAAAACATTGTACTGAGATTCTCTGTCCACACTCATCCTCCGTAAGGCTAAGAGCGCCAGCTGCCGTGGGTCAGTCGGAAGCTCCATAGGGATCGGGTATGGGTTAATGTTCTTGAATTTGGGCAGCCAGTAAAGCATGCGCCGATATTTCCTGGTCACATGGGCCTCCCCACCAAATCTGTTCTTTAATAAAGCTCCAAAAGCCTCATCTGGGATCACGCCTGGAAATTGCAAAGGAGTAAGAAGGAGAATTTATTTTTTATACAAAACATGATATGTGGCTTTGGTTCTAGGCTATCAGGAAAATATAGGCTTCACCAAAAAAGCATAATTGATAAACCTCTCTTTATCTTCAGAAGTTAAAAAAAAACAAAACAACTCTATAATGCAAATAATGTCCAAGAAAAGGGCAAAAAATAGTATAGACCTTATGTCTTCATAAAATAATTGGTATAAAGTCCAGTCCAGATACTTCAAACACCACAGGAACAAAATGTAACTTTTAATTATTCAAAATTTGAACTACCATTATGTTACATAAAAAGATAAAATGAATAATCTGATTTTATTATAGATCTATCTCAAACAAATATTTAAACTATCCAGGTTTGAATTATTTAGACCGAATGTATTTCTTTGATTTGAGATAATAGTTATAAAAAATGTATAATTAGTCAACTCCTTTATGGACTTCCCTCATAATTGTCTTGCTTGGTAGTAAGTGAATAAAATAAAACAATGGTAAAGAAAAATCAAGATACCGGTACATACCATTGTGCTCCATCTGCTCCAGCATATCTATACCACACTGTTGGTGTCGCGGATAATGCATAAACTCTACTTGCCAAGCGTTACGAGGGATCATCTTCTTCTCAGGAAAAGCCTGAACGCAAGTAAGGGAGGCATTTTTAGTTTACCATAATGACCACCAAAGTAAAATTACAAAATGAATTTACACATATTTAAATAATTATGTCAATGTGGGAAAAATTAAGTTTTGCTATGGCAAGCACAAGCATTAAGACTCATTTATTTAACTCAGTCAATTTGAATAAACTTTCAAGTAAAATCGGCTTCCACAAACAGAAAAAAGGGACACCTACAACTCTACCATAAGCAACATTTTTTTAAATTTTCAATTTAAAAATCCCAACCAAATTTTTACTCAGCATTAGGAATATGTTTTTATCTATCAATAGAATCCTGTAACGCAAGTGTTGAAGTAGCACCAACTTACTAAAGTAACACCTTGTCATGATGAGAAGTACCGTAACAAGAAAGAAAAAATCCATACTCGAAAGATAAAAAGAAACGATGGGTGATTGAGATGGAGATAGGAATAGAGCCAGAATATAAAGAATGCATGTGATTGGTTTTATTTGTTTCATTATTGATCTATTTATTAATTTTGCCCCATGAATTTTTGTTATCTATGTCATGTGTATCGTCCATGAAACGGTATATCTAGTGCAAAATTTCCTCGTGGATTCACCAAGTCTATCTTATCTTAGCTTGCTCACCTGTATGAGAGCCTTATACGAGTCCAAATCTTTCAAAACACCAAAATTCTCCATCTCTTTCATACCAGCGTAGATAAATTCTACCGCTCCTCTCCAATAAATACCCTCTCGATCCACAAATTTCTTCACAGCAAACATGAAAGTTTCCTTGTTAGCACCTCTGTTTTGAAGGACAAAAACATATAATATATGGTTACGGGCAAACCATTTCTTCATATAATTACCAATTGAGAAAAAGCTTAAAAGCTTTCAAATTTGTGTTTATTTTTACGAGAGAAGCAGCTATCAAAAGTGCTACAGTAACAAACCTGCATTGTAAAGAGACTTACGTTTAACTGGAATAAACATATGAAAAAAGTACCTTTTGTTTTAGAGTGTCATCCAAAAGGATTTTTTTTCAATACATTATATCTTAAACTATTTCAAGTTAAAATGTAAACACAAATAGAAGAAAAGATTGAAAAGTTTCAATTGAAAACAATCTTAACAGGTCTGCAAATTTATAGCCTCTCTTTTGTATCTTTTTTCCACCTTGAAGTTGAAGCTACAGTCAACTAAATAGAACCAATCAAAAATGTGAAACTAAAATAAATGTTAATCATTGTTCTTTAATCTGTTTATTAATATTTTATAGCATAACATAGTGTTGCTTCTTATTGCTTTATACCTAATCATTGGCACAAAGAACTATCACATATTCAAAGTTTATACCACAATTGCTTTTGTTCTTGTAAAGATCACATTGGTTTTAAAGTTATTGGTTTTTCTTATTTTTTACCACTTCAATTAAGAGTTAATATTGCCCAAAAACTTGTTTGTATAAACTGAATCATGTTACATATTACCTTTGTAAGAGTCACTCTCTCAAATTTCCTTTCACTATCGACTCAAAAACAAAAAAATTACCTGCTTTCTATAAGCTCTTGGAACAAAGAATCTGCTTTTCTTTCTAGTCTCCTCTGTTCTTCCGTTATTCTGCCTGGGTCATGGTTGGGTAAACTTGACTCAGTTTTCTGTGTATGATTATATATTTTATTATCACGCATATGTAGTTAAGGAGCAAAAAGTGTGAAAGGATCTGAGAAACTGCAAACTACAAAAGTTATAAAAGGCATAAAGAGGCACCAGAAAATATCAACAACTACAAAATGAAAATAATAACAATTTTGATAAGTAGGTGAAAAGGAGAAAACCAAAAGCAATTGTTTTGCATTTCCCATTTTCTAAACATAAAGGGGTGCCATAATCCATTTGGTTACGCAGGTGTCTATCAGCGAGAAGTGTTGAGTTCTGCTGTGGTTTGTTCCTGGCTTTTTTGAGCAAAGCAGGATAACCCTACACTGGAAAGGTAAGGCAGCAAAGAAGAAGAGATTGGCAGCACAGGAAAAGTCTCTCTCTTTCGACATTAATTGTTAAGGGACAACATAAAACAAAATAAAGTTATGAGCAAAATAAACAATAACGATATAAAATAAATAGGGTGTCAACATTTAAAAAAACAAAAAAGACTTACTTCTATCACAGGTTTAGGTGGCCTGACTTGCTCTGTGGTTGTTAGATCTGATGTTGGCCGTTGCTCAACTGCTGAGTTGCCAGTTTTATCAAGCAATGCCCTCTCCTTGAGCGACTCGTCGGTTTTGTGATGCCTGGCTTGTTCTCTATCTTCGAGTATCACTGAAGAGTGAAAGTGTCTTTTGTGGGACAGAAATCTCTCAGACATGAGGAAAAATTTTCTGTGACAGTAGCTGAAAAAAAAACAAAACCAATATATTGCAAACGTAGTGTTGAGCTGAAATTTACAGCTTGATTCTGGTTACATTGATTACTTAGGGATGTCAATGACCAATGGAAAAGTCTGAACACAACCTCAGACTCTTAATCTTATTAAGCATTATAAATTTTTAGAAATATTTTTTTTATAACTAGAACAAGAAAGAGGCATAAGGAAGGGCAACTCTCTATTGGGCCTATTGGAGTAGGAGTATTGCCCTGTTCATGTTCAGTACCATAAACTACCAAAAGAAATTTTTTTGCAAGCATGTGTTGAAATACAGAGCTCTTCGGTTTTTTTAAATTAAACTGACAAAAATAATGCTGAGCTGAAACCTTAAATTAATAAAACAAAAAATCCCTGAAAACACATTAATGTTGAAATATTTACATCTCTGATTACTGCCTTAAAATGTTTTGCATAAAAATGTTGCAGCTAAGGTGATCAGCCTCGTTAAAAATGCACCATAACAAAAGGTTACAATTCTATAAATGAAGTCTACAAGTATCTTCTTGGCAATAATTAATTATTATAACTCTTTGATGACAGACTTCTAAACTAGTTTGACATTGGTAAGTTGAATTATATGACAATACATTTAATCGATAAAATTTAAGAGGAAAAATTGTTTGTTTGTAATATCATTATGGAAAAGCAAACATATAATGTTGTGAGCAGTTTACATGGTCCTTTTTTTTAATCAAATTCTGTTATATGAATGATTAGGACTGGTTGTCTGACAAAATAAACTGAAAAACTTACTTGGCGCATTTTTGTGTCAGCTGTAGAGCTGGCGGAGTTGTCTGGATGTGTCTGTAGAGAGCACTAAAACAAAATCCTGCTCGAAGACTTGCTTTTCCCATGGTGTGCTTGCGTTCTGAAATTTACACTAAAATAGGAAAGTATTTTAAAACTATATACAGTGGAAACTTCTTAAACTAACATTTCTCAGTAAACTTGGTTGAATCGAGAGGATTTGACACTTAAGGTCTCTTTTGTTCTCGGACAATTTTATACTTCATCATTAGTTTAGTAAGAGCACCTTTTATCTCTATATTATATGGGCCAAAGACATGGTTGTTGAGTTATGGGATAGTTTTGGAGAAGCGAAGCTACTACAGATGGGAAACCTGTTCTAGGCCACAACTTCACACCTAATAAACTTTGAACTATGAGAATTTCAGGTTATCATACTTCAATGATCAATTAATTTTTTTCCTCCTCTGTAATAATTGAAGTTCAATTTGCCAAAAGAGCCCAAAACAAAATCATGATGTGCAGAACTAAGATGCCTCTGACCAATGAAATTGCTACAATTGTGTGTGTGTTTGCACATTTTTACCTCAGGATTGATTGTAAAAAATGTAATGGCAAAATTTACAATAAATCAACTACCACTTTCATGCAATTTTTACAAATTCATGGCTATATTACCGTAACTATTGCTTGAAATTGAAGCCAAATGAGCAACACTTAATACACTGCCATTCTTCATCGAGATCACCTTTAAGTTTAAGGAGAGATGCAGCCAAGAATGCGTGTCAAGTTAAAAAAACTTGACTTTGACTATGTTTTTTAGATCAAACAAAGTCAATTTAGACATTTTTTTAAAAGTTTTTGTTACTAACTTATAACATTTGGGTATTATTTGGGTACAAGCTTTCGCGGTTTGCAGCCCAAAAGTTGCATGAACTTAGGAACAATATTTCTCCTCAAACCTTTGTTAAAAATCTAACTACTTATATGTGACACGACAAATTGAAATCGGGATAATCTCAAAGTGGGTCAAACCCAGGAAATGGCTGCTAAAAATAATAAACAACTATTAGATAAGTCTACCTCGCCGACTTATAAATCAAACATCACAAGTTCTAGTAAAGTTAGGGTAATGATTTTTTTTCTAATTTATTTTAAGTGCATATCATATATATATGAAGCTTTCTCATAATACAAACTCCAATTTTTGACAAAAATCTGATTTAACCACTTGGGTCACATATATTATACCTACAAAGAAGCAGAAGTTTTTATAGACATAGTTTTTGAACACATTTTTTACTGATTTTTCAGTGTATTTGTGCAAAGAGAAGCTACAAGCTTTAAAAGTTGTGCAGCCATACCATTTGTTAACTTTTTTGCCAAGCTTGAAAAGATTTAGATAAAAAGTTTTCAATAGATCATGAAAACCTGTAAAATTTCCCAAAAATTATTTATATAAAACAAAAGCGATCAATAAACAAAATCACAATCCTGGGCAGCATCTCCCCATAATCTTTTCTTCCCCTTAAATTTTTCTTAACGTCGCTCCTTAAGATGATCACTTGTTCTACTGTGTTTACTGGATCAACAACATAAAATTTTAAAAAAACATGACCCAATCAGTTTTAACTTTGAATCACTCAGTTTCCATACTCCATGTTCATTTCTCTCCCCATCAATTACACGCACACAGCATGAGCATAAAACTGAGTAAGATTAAAGACATTTACGCAGCTAGGTGTACACGTTAAAATTCAAGTAGTGCACATCGTCAAGTTGCCTTTAGAACAATTCTCTGACAAAATGAAGAGGTCTCAATCCTGGGACTGACCCACAGGTGTTAAAAGAAATGGGTTATCATTCCCTCCATTTTGCCAGTCTACCAGCGGGCCAATGCCAGGATTATTCCATGGGCCATATTCCATTATAAGGAGAATAGACAACGTACTGGTGCGGACAAGCAGTTTTAAGAGCAGGGCTACACATATATCTAGACCTATAAATTATGAGTAACTTAAACTAAAGATATTTCTTCTTAAAATATCAACTTACATGATGAAGTCCTGTTAGCAGTACTTAGGCCTACGTAGGCCTAGTAGTAGCGTAGTATTTAACTGACACAGAAAGACGAACGTAACTTTTTTTAATCTAAACCAGATCTCGTGGTTCTGATAACATGCTTCCGTCTGAGACATGTAACTTATGTGCTAATTTGACCTGTATTAAGATAAGATTTAGATCTACATTATATTATTTTTAACCTAGTAAAAAGCAGAGACAGTGACATTTAAGTAAGAGTGACATTCATCAGCTAAGGAACAGAAACTAACCTTCACTTTCGTTTTCTGCTGTACTTTCGTTTTTTGCCATGGATCGTGGCCTACGGAGAAGGTGGATGAACTGCAAGCAAGAGCATTTTTGCCATACAACGTTAGAGCTTATTGGGATCGTTAAAAACTTTTGAAGAGAAATTTAGACCTTCTGGTTTAGATCTAGATCTAGAAGACTTGGAAGTCGCAAAAAGTTTATATCCTGACTTCGCTATCCTTTTTTTCTCCTGCGCATTTTTTGATCAAAGTTTTTTGCACATCTCGTTTAGGCCTACAGTGAGTCAAGAAAAAGCCACTTCCGAAAATCGAAAGTGAAACTTGTTGATAGTTCGCTGCTGGACTGTACGCCGTGCCCATCCTAGCCAAAAGATTTTAACAACTCCCCTATTAGTTAACGTCCTAGCCTCATAATATAAACACACTGAGATCCAGTTCGAGTTAAAGTAAGTAAATTGTAAACTTATCTACCAGATCTAAGCTTTACCCTTAATGCGAAGGCTTATGTATTATTTAAAAGTTACTTGGTCCACACGATGCTCTTCAGAGTCTTCCTAAACTGGTAAAAAGTAGATCTAGTTTAGGTGGGTAAACAAGTTCTTTTCACACTAGATGTAGATCTAGATCTAGTGAATTGGCTTATTCTTGAAATCGGCCTGCTTGTGTTACAAATTGGCTATCATTACCTTCATTTTGCAGCTTGGCGAGCGGGCCGATGCCCAGATTATCACAACTAGATCTACTATTATTGCCTAATGAGTCATAATGAGTTGCCCGTAATCCTTTAAGTAAAACATTCATCTGTTTTAACGAGTTGTGCAACAATAATGAAATAGATCTAGATTCTAGATATCAATGCCCTGTTTTTTGGGGTTTTTTTTTAGATTTTTGGGGCAAAAACAATTAACACAAATATCCTATTTCCTAAATTCTCTTAATGTATATAGGGCGGTCAGTGCTTAAACGCCGCCATGTTGCCTATTTTCTTCATTTTTTCATCCAACATGGTGGAAAGGACTGCACAGCTTGAAAACTAAAGTAACAATATCTGAGAGATTCCAAAATGGATTTCTGTTTAGTTCTAAATTCAAGATATCTTTGCCAGTTTATAAACTAAGATTTTTTAAAAGACAGGATTTTCACACTTATGTGCTGCTATATTTATTTTAAAATGAGAATTACTCCTTTTTATCTCTCATTTATAATTTCATTTCGCCAGTTATGTTTGTGATGATTAAAAATACTGCATCTCATTGCTGCTTTCACATTTATGAATCACTTAATCAGAAATAGTTTGTTACCATGAAGTTTAGGCTCAGCTAGGGTGACACCTCTATGTGAAAGTTCTTTGAAAATTATCAAAATATAAACTTATTTAGCACCTCTAACAGAAAATTATTGCTTTTAGCCAGGTAATTGGTTATTGGTTCAACATTTCTTTGTAACTAATGATTTCTGCCTATTAGGCCATGCATGGTTTAAGGGCAAATAATTTATGCACCTAAAGTACTTTTTTGACAAACAAAATAAAAAATTGAAAGGTTTCCAGATCTAGACTTGGAGCTACGCAGAATTAAACAGATTCAATCTTTTTTAAATGAAGAAGCTGTGAAAACTCTTGTCTCTTCTTTCATTCTATCTAGACTAGACTACTGCAATTCCTTGTTATATGGACTACCCATGGACACCCTAAAGAGGCTTCAGCTGATTCAGAACAATGCTGCCCGTCTCATTATGAAAAAATGCAAAATTGATCATGTGTCACCCATGTTTAAACATTTACACTGGCTGCCTGTACAAACTAGAATAGAGTATAAGATCGCTGTTTTATGCTACAAATGCATTCACGGCTATGCCCCTAATTATCTTAAAGGTCTTGTAAGCTTGTACACGCCTACTTGCAACTTAAGATCATGTAATAAAGCTCTGTTGTCAGTTCCGTGTAAACCATCAAGAAAAGATGGTAATAGAGCCTTTGTGCAATGTGCCCCAGTAGTCTGGAATGCCCTTCCCCTTTCTATCAGGGAGGCTACATCGGTAAATCAGTTTAAGACCCTTTTGAAAACATATTTGTTCACGCTATACGAAGACCTTAATTGGTTTGTGTCAAGAAATGTATCAGACTACCGATGGTCAATGTATATCCTTTTTTTTCTTTAATTTTGTACATGCACCTTTTGTTTTTCTTTTGTTTGTTTTGAATTGTTAATGGATTATGTTTTGTACAAAATTGTCATTATGTCAGCATTGTTTGTTTGGGTAGATGTACTACTGTTGTAAAGAGCTTCGAGCCTACATGTAGGAAGAGACGCTAGAAAATAACTTCATTATTATTATTATTATAGACTTAACAAGATTAATATTTGGTCATTTTATTGTATCTAAGGCTCTAGTAGTTACTGTTAGGAACTCAAGCTCGCTGAACTGGAAGTCATGCTGTATGCCTGCATCCTTTGAATTACATTTACAATTAACATGTCAAGGGTACATGGTCCAGGAATTATCATTTATTGTGTTTGGTCACTTGGTGTGTCAAAGGCACTGTTCCGGAGGTAGTTAAGGACCCAAGCTTGCTGAGCGAAAGCCAGGCTGGCAGTCATAGTGTATGCCTGCATCCTTTGTAACATGTCAACTTAATAATTAAGGGTCTCAGGTCCAGGAATTTATGTTTGATGTATCAAAAGGCTCTGTTGTGGGAGATAATTGAGAATCCAAACTTGCTGAACTGGAAGTCAGGCTGTATGCCTGCATTCTTTGTAACGTGCCAGAGGCCCCAGGCCCAGGGGTTGGTGCAGGACTGCCCCTTGGCACATGGGTGGGGCATGCAATCATGGTTAGGCCCAGTGCTTAGCCCTGTTTTGCATTCTTAGTTTGCGTCCATTGCGATTTGCATGCTAGGCAGACTGTTAATGTTTTTTGTAACAGGTTCTATCAATAGTTCTGCCCAGGACAAACAAAAAGCAGTATCTGCAGTGTAAACCATATAAGATTAGGAGATACTGCATTTCCTTTGTCCAGGGTAGATTGTGGGGATGTCTTACAGGTTGCAGTTACTTAGGCCACATAGGCTAGCCAGGCCAGGGGAGTTTTTTTGCTGATCAATGCATGTCTCATGTATCTCTACTTTTGTTGTTTTCTTTGACAGACATTTACAGTGACAGTGTTTTAAAAAGCATCATTATCATCAAAAGCTATAGTAGAGTTTAGGATGGGAACGTAAGTATTAGTATAAATACTGTCTTTATCTTAGCATTACTTCTGTTTCATTCTTATCATAAACTTCTTACTTCTTAGATCTTCTTTTGTGAGCCCCTAGCTACAATTTCAAAAGATATGATTATTTTTTGTGTTCTATGTCTAACTTCAGCTATACAATAATTTTAGACATAAATTATAGGAATACAGGTGTACCGCAAGGAACAGGCCTGTCTTCATATTTTTCAGATCTAGAAGTCTAAATCAACTGTCAACTGTCACACAAATCCTACTTTGTGGAAAAATATTTAACTTATTGTTAATTCTAATCTGTTTAATATTATCTCTTCAGTTTTACTGACAGCAGCATTAAACAGCTGGTTTCAGAATGCATTGACGATGGAAACCTACACAAACTACTGCGTCTCCCCAACACATTGGATGATTTTCCTGAAGCCTGTATCATCCAGTCTGTGGAATATATCATCAAGTGAGTTTTGCATACATGTATACACAAAGGCTTTATATATATATACGGAAATAGCCTAATTCGATCTTTTTTTTTCTTAGTGTTGGTTTTCAATATAAACTTCAAACATTTGCAGGAATTTTCATGTAAACATAAATTTATGAAACATGTGACTAGGGATTACTTACAAGAGAAAGAAACGCAAAGATCATAAACAAACATGACTCTCAATACTTTTTTTGAAAGCCTGTGCCATTTATTTGGTATTTATCTAACTGTAATTATATGAGCAGTGTTCAAATATTTAGCCCACTACGACCTGACAATTTAAGACATGGGACACATGCAAAATTAAATAAACAGTGCAAGCTATATATGTACAAGAGTTATCAAACATTTCCTGATAAGTCAGTTCTTAACTTGTTTTACACCGTCAGATGTTTAATACAGTGCGCACCACTTATATCAACATCGCTCATTTCGACATTTCTCTTTTATCAACATGCTATACTAAGTCCGCATTTTTTCGCTTTATACTGTTATGTAAATGTCTATATCTCTATATCGCCATTCTGTTCCCTTTCACTTCTCTTTTATCGACACTCTGATGTCTTAAAACGGTCATCAAATTACGGAAAACATGCTGGTTTCCCCCGCTAAATAACCGAACACCTACCCCTTTGCCTCAG
>BMAT01000842.1:123598-134716 GCA_019649035.1 Elysia marginata | reverse complement strand
CTTGTAGTTAAAAAGAGACGTTAAAATTCAAACAATCAACCAACCAACTAGAGATGGGAATGCTGAGTTTGCCTGCCACAAGCAAGGTGGAGTTGGTGGAGGGTATTGTTCAGCTTAGCATCATTATTCTGGACCAATTCTAATTTGAGTTTAATAATTAAATACAGGTACAGTATTTTTCTTAACAACAAACCAACAAAAATCTCATTCCCGATACAAATGAAACAAGCTTAAATATTATTTAAACACTTTAGCGGTGTTCTTCTGTAAAGTGAGGTCTTTGTTACGTATTGGAATTTCTGTTTGTTTTTTAAATAAATCATCTATTCCATACAAAGTTTTTATAAATTTGTATACATCATTTTACACGATCATTAATTTTTACTTTTGTGATAAATTTAAAATTGTGTCTCTTTAAAATTATTTTTATGAAGGCAAGTATATCCAAGCCAATCTCTCTCATGTCTCATTTTGTTGCTAAAAATAGCCCTGTATTTAATGTTTTGCTACTTACAGACACTTTTTCATCTACTCATATATAAAATTCCATGGAAACACTTTCCTTTATTAATATTATGTATACATTTTTTTTTTATTTTTAGTGTCACCGTGATACATGTGTTATAATTTTGCTTTAAAACTTTACTTTCTATTACATTACATTCTTACTTTTATTTTACCTTCTACAACATTGATGAAATTGAAATTTGAGTGAAGTTGAGATTCATGGCCTCTACCTACGAAAGCCTAATGCATAAACAGAGTCGATTGACCTGTTATGATTTGAATCTTAGGTTGATAAGTTGCTGAGTGATCATGGTTTTTTAAAAATCGGAGAATAAGAGCTATATATGACATGTTTTTATAAAATTTTTGGTCAAAAACATTGAGAAGTCAGGGGTTTTGCAATACAATATAATTCTGAATTTTGATTTTGAGCTTCCATAACATTTTCTTATCCTACTGTTTTAGACAATATAAGTTTACATTCGTTCATATTCAAAATGGTATTCTTTTTTGTTTTTTTTAATAATCAGTTTTCAGTCATTTTTTGCATATTTTTAAATAATTTTTTGCAGCTTCCCTTTTGAAGTTGGCATTTAAATTTTTCTGTTTTGCTATGGATGTTTAGTTGTGTGTATGGTCTTTTTTTCTTTTATTGGTTTGCTTGGGTATTTTTTCTTTGCATTTTGATAATGCAAGAGTGTAAACAAAAAATCTATTGAACTATGGCTTTAATTTTGCTGCACAATATTTCTAAGCTCTGCAGTAATATTCTTATGAAGTTTGGTTTATATGTATAATTTCTAGCTTCTTGCTTCTTCAAAGCAAATTTTTTTTTCTGATGATAACACAATTTCAACTCATCTAAAATCCATATCATCTAATTAATAAAAAACTAAGAGTATGTAAGTTCAAAATCACTTTTTTTTCTAGATAATACTAGATCAACCAACAGTTAAAAAAAACCAAAGTATTTTAAATAAAGCATACTGCTTAGAGATTTCCAGGGGTATGCTTAGTCACCAGGGTGCAGTGCTCAGCAAAAGGACACAATATGACTTGATTGTCATTTATCAATAATTGTAGCTTCTTTATTCTTTATCAACCTTCATGATAAGAATCGGATAAGAAGATCTTGCCATGCAAAATTGATGTGTCTGATGTATGTAGAATACTCCTGATATATTTCCAAGTTTGCATTCATTTTCGTGCATAAGTTTCTTGGTTGAATTGATTTTTGTTGTCTCACCTTGCCTCTGGCAGCAAAGCTCAGTGATATGGTGTCAGAATCACAATCTGGCTGTTGTAGGTTCGATTTTCAACATCGACATGTTCAACTAGCCTTTGAAAAGCAATTTGTTCAAGCTTTCATCAGTCCACCCACCTGTAAAATGGGTACTGGTTATAGGCAGTTGTCGAAATTGTTTGGAATGTTTATAATTGATTGCCTAACAGGTAGGCGTACTGTGATGCTCCGAAAAATGATTTGAATTTGCTTTGGTGTGTACTGGCCTGCTTGGGGGGAAATATGTCAAGTCTTGAGACTGCCTTTGGCGGTGTATTGTACGGTAAGACTGTAACCATTTGTCTAGGTGTTTTTCCTGTCCCATTTTAAGTCGTCTCAGTTCAGTCAATCATCATGCCCTGGCTGAGCCTCATAGCAAGGCTTGTACAGAGTTCTCTTTTGCATCCTGCCATGTTCTTAATAACATTATGTAAGTCTCATTCCCTGCCATTAGTAAATTCATGAGAGTAGAGCTGTGAGGTGAGTATTTTTTTGTGTACAATGACTACTTTACATTTAACATTAAAAAAGCTATGATGACAAGGTTACACCAGGTTGTCTCCTATGTAGTCCTTAGACCTTGATCGAGACTGGAAGCAGATATTATTACTGATAGGCATCAAGCATCTACTCATCTTTTGATTCTGTTGCTCATTCTAAGCAGATTTATCTTTATCTTTGAATATTCAAGTTCAACCATTTTACTGCCATTAGCTGATCGACCCTGTAGATGAATCAAAATATTCAATTTTATTTGTAAAAATACCTAGTAGTAGTATAGAACTATTCCTTTCTTACTTTTTCTCCACTTTTTATGTAATACATATTTCTGCTCTTTCTCTCCCTTGTTTTCTTCTGACCTTTTACTCCACAACTCAATGGTTTCTGCCACCCTCGAATCTTGAGCTTTTATACGCAATATCTGTTATCTTCAAACTCAAATGACATTACTTTTATTAAAAATGTGCAATTTGTAGAAAATGACTTTTATTTTCCAATTTTAATTGGCTTTACAAATGAGCATGACATTTTAGCTTTAAAAATTGTTTGAATTGTTTTATTTGTTAAATTAATAACAGCCGTTACAACTGCAGAAAAAGATAAGAGGTTGTTAAATTCTTTAGATTTCAAACATTTCACCCTGTTATCTCAGTTAGATTGAATTTTTTAATGTAAATGCAACTGTATGAGAGGATTCAATGTCTTTTTCAGGGAATAATTTTGTGCTGAAAGTTTTTACTCTGGTCAACAATTCAAACAATGTATCGCATTTATCATATTGCACAATCCTCAAGTCTAGCTCATCAAAAGGAACATCCTCCGCCATTGTGTGTATATAGTAGTATCAATTAAGGTGAAAACTACACAAATCCTTTCTGCCATTTATTTATTGTTCAATTAATTTTATTGTGTTTTACATTTCAAAAGTATATTGCTTTAGTGTGATATTTGAAAGCTTTATTTTTATTTTCACAAAAGTGCAATAATTATAGTATTTTCTGCTTGTAATGTAAACAGTGTCTAAGGTTTCATGACATATATTTTCAAATGATTCTAGTATTGATGCCACAATATCTGTGTAAACAAGCTTGTGGCCAGCATGTCTTGAATACCTTTGCAATAAACTGCTCCAAGTCTAAGTGATGAAGTAACTTGTGTTGGCGTTTGACAATTAAACATCATGAAATTTATTTTGTACATGTCCCACACCCCCCCCCCTTTCCCAGGGACAGCAAATTGAAAATTCAGTGGATGTTGATAATGCTCATCATTAATTTCTTAAAGATAATTAACATTCTAAAACTTGGTCTTCCTGACATTGTAGATGTACAATCTCCTTCACCAAACGTTCTCAACAAGCACTGTTCATTATGTGCACTATCTAGATGGAAGTGCTTTATCTCAAGTTCAACATTGACTTGCATTGTTGATAACATTGTCATTTAATTTTTCGAAGCATTTCTCTTTCTTTGATTTTATGATCTCGAGAAACCAAAGACCGTAATGAACAAATTATGTGAGTTTTTTGTTTTTTTTCCTTTTGATGGGAATGAGATGCACTTTCTTTTGTTGAATAAAATGATTTAGAAAAACATGTACAGGCCAGGATCTGGGTTGGCAATACACAACTAGGTGGGGAGGTTTCATTTATCACGTAGCTTTTCATGAAATTGGCATTTGTTTTGGAAACCTTTTTGTCTGGTCTGGTTTACAAAATAAGTTTAGCAAATATTGGGATATTGTTCTATTGGCAACAGCACATGCCTCTCTTTTTTTTTTATTAAGAATAAGATCGGGTGGTAATGAAATTTATGTGTCAAGGAGGAATAAAGACGCATTTTGCAGTATTGCATTAATCATAATGGCAGAACCACACCTGTGTCTGGACCGGCGGTCAGACTGTGGCATCTACTCATGGTGGCAGTTTTGACCTGTGTTACGATGGCCTTACCCTAACTACGAATGAAAAAATAGGTGTTACTGTAGCGCCGGCTGAAACAACCCAAAAAATGTTGGGTCCGGTCTGACTAAGGGGCATGACATTTGTGTGTTTTTACCCAAAGGCCTAATTTTTTTTTACTTTTTAAATCAGGTTTCTAATTTCAATATTGATGTAGCTTACAGTGGAATCCATTCAAGATAAACCCTATTTAAGATGAACTATGCAGTAAGACAAACTACATTTTTGGTCCCTTTCATTTTTTTTTACTTTTATAATGATATTGCTTAATATAAACTTTGGATAAAATAAACTTTCTATTTGGGCCCAGAGGGGTTTATCTTAAGAGGATTCCACTGTATTTTGGTTGTAACCTGTGCTATTTTTTACAATGTAAAGTAGGCTTATTCAAATCTGTGAGTTTTTCAGGAATGTGTTGTCATCCTGATGAGAATATTGTTTGTATTTGCATCTTGAGATTTTTAGTTTTGCCTTTTTATTGTCGTTTTCATTCTCTTTCTGTCCTTTTTTTTTTTTTGCTTTTCATTCCATGCCACTAAATTAAAGCAAGACTCATATGTGGAATAGCAAGTTCTTGTACATATATATTCTATTACAGAGTCAGCTAGATACAATGAGTCCTATAACTTTTTAATTATGATAGAGGGTTTAATCATCCTAAGATTGCATAGTTTGATTTGGAGTGAATCATTTATGACAGAGATTCTAAAATAACCTTTGTTTTTCTAAGCCCATGAAAAAAAAACGTGTGACAGGTTCAGGGTTCGAGCCATGGCTTGGCAGGTCAGCGTTGAGTGCTTGGGAAAGACTCTTCACACACATTTCTCTTGTCTCGCTCAGGCGATAAATGAGTACCTGACTTAGGCCAGTGAAAGATCTTGCCAGAGTGATGCGTTTTAAATGTTCCTCCTCTGTAAGTTCAGACGGAATTTGGTTCTCAGTGGCCTATCAGGGAGCTGGTATAAGTACACAGAGCATTTTACTGTATTAGGTTCTATGGTATAAATAATAAGATGTTCACTTTACTTTATCAAATTCAAAAGCAAAGCACAAAACAGATCACACTCACAGAGAAAAAAATGGAAAATCAAATACCACCAAAATAAAAACTTTGAAGCTTATATACCTTCATAAGACTTAATAATTGTTTTGATAATAAATTTTAATGCTCCAGTAAGATGAATTATATAAATTTTAGAAAAGATTTTTGTTAGGTTTATTCAGAAATTAGATGCACAAAATTTGTCAAATGGATGGCATGCACTGGGGTTTTAGTGCCGTTGTATTTTGTTTACCTTGTTCGAAACAAATTGAATTACATCTGTTGTAAATACATGTAGTTATTGATTATGAAATTGAACTAACATTGATGATTGTGTAAAAAAACGGGTGGAAAAAAAATTATAGTGCTCTCTCTGAATGAGATGAGCATGTGAGGTAGACTCAAAAACTGTTGAGAGTGCAGCTTACAAATCATCTTAAGTGAATTCAATGTTTCTTTAATGGTGATGGGATAAATATGGACACGGAACCATCAGCAAAACTTATACATGTATGTATAAATTTAAGTTATTAATTTAACTATTTTTAATATTATTTGCATTTATACTATCCATTTTATGGTAAACTTTATTTGTATTTTTATTGGTAGAATATGTTTATGTTGTGTTGTAAAAAATTCCCCCAATTCTGATACATTATTTATACAGTTTTAACTCTGAACATTCTTTACATTGTCGCTCACACATAAGCTTTATTTCTGTGAAAACTGATGGTATTAAATAAAGACATTTACTTGATCTACATATATGACGTGTGTGCATGCACTTTGATTGCAGCCCAGTCTGGATATTTCAAACCCATCAGAAATGAAATTCAACATCAAATAATTATCTAGAATCATAATATGCATAAAGAGGGGATAAATTCTATAATTTGAATATAGGCCTGCTCCTAGTTTGAATTTCACATTACACAAGTAATGAAGTAATTATTCAGGTTTGAATTATTTGGACTCGACTGCAAATAGACTGTTTTGTTTCTGTATGTTCTTCTCTCAAACTGCAGAAGAAAACTCCAAAACCAAGGTCTTACAAATAAAAATTCTCATGATTCAAAGTTCTTTAAGTGTGAGGTTCCTTTTTCCTGTTTCATTTTGGTACTTTTGAGCTCATAAAGTTGATAAAGGCTAAAAGCCCTGTATCTCAAAGCAACGTTTAAATTCTCTTTTAACACTGGCTCTAGATTTCTGAACGTTTTTCAATTATTTTGTAGACCTTTATCCACACTAAATAAAAAAAAAAATTAGGGTGGACACAAATGTGTTCAAGTAGCAATTTTGTTTAAGAAGGAATTAACTTCTTTCATTCATATTTGGAGGTTGAATCTCATTCCAAGTTGTCGCAGAACACAACAATACATGTATAAAAAATAATAAGAAAAAGTCAGCTTTGACAGATACCCTAGACAGTAAACACAAACAGTTCTGTTGGGAACTTCCTTTTAAATTGTAGGTCTGTCAAAGAAAATTGAACATATAATAGAATTTTCCAGGCTATAAATAACAATAAATATGTCGGAAAATACAAAACAATGAAATATGATTTTATGTACAACAATATCCATGGCATCAACAAATTAAATCATAAACATATAACCCCTTAAAAATTACTATGAACAAAAATAAATTTAAAGATACTGTAAATACATTTCATTAACAAGTTACTTGAGTTTTATCTAGATGATATGTCATAAAAAAAAAATCTTGTGGAACGGCATGATGAAGTAATAAAATAAACATTTTTTTTTTCAAAACAAAGGCACAAATCATCATTTAATTCCATCACATGTGATGTGGATGGACGTGAGGAAAACGGCCATGTTGATACATGTGTGTTGGTCACTGCCATTTGTCATTTTAAAGCTCTTTAAAGATCGCTTTGCGCAGATCTAAAAAGGTAAAAAAAATTGTTTGTCTCATTCACTTAACAAGGGGCCTCTGAAATAAATTTGAGCTTCAAAGTTTATTATATTCATCTTCAATGGTTGTCAAATATTACACTTATGCATAATAAGGACTAGGCTGGAGCTGAAATTCCTCCCTTTGTCACACACCACATAACCCTATGTTTTAAACATTATTTTCTCTGTCTATATTATGCCTCTAACCGGGCGATTTGTCTTTATTGGTTTACCTGTGTGCTCAGAACCTGTTTTTCTTAACACTAATCAGAATAATAATAATAACAACAGCTATTTATAGAGCTATTCCAACAGCAACTAGCTCTAGACGTCTCATATTCACACATTCAATCGCATATTTATAAATATATATAATAAGGCAATAGATTTGCCAAATGCTTACATACATAAATAAATTCGAACACTTAACTATCACAATGTACAAGTAAAGACTTACAAAAGATATTTCTGAAAAAGATGGGTCTTAAGAATTTTTTTTTAATGATTTAGATCAATATTCAACTCATGCTCCAGCTTATTTGTTTTGCTGATAAAACTTTCACAACACCACATCATACTCATATAATTTCACTTAATAAGACATGAAAAAACTGGCTGTTTCACGGCATTTCACTTAATAAGAAAGAATAAAACGAAAATCAAAAATTTTCATGAGTTTAAAAGAGAAAGGGGGGAAAGGTTAAAAAAAAAAAGAAAAGAAGTGTCCGCTCCTTTTTAAACAGTGTCTTTCACAGTCATTTTGTTCTATGGACTCCCAAAAAGCAGATTTAACTCAATCCCCCCTAGGCCCACCCAGCCCAGTTAAAGCCCTGTCCCTAAGAAAAGGGAGGTAAATCACCCATATAGGACGCAGCTAGATCTAGATCTAGAATCTAGGTCTAGAAATCTGTGCAAAATCGTACTGAAAAAATGTCAACTTCAACTGACCCACTTGTGAAATGAAAATAGCCTAAATAATGCTAGAGATCTACTTCAAAAGAAGAAGAGAAGGTAAAATTTTCCATATCAGACGCAGGAAGATCTAGACCGAGAATCTAGGTCTAGAAGAGTGTGCAAAATCGTACTGAAAAACGGTCAACTTCAACGGACCCGCTTCGGCTTGTTTGTAAACCAAAAGTGAAATAAAAATATCCTAAATAACGCTTAAGATTTTCTCTAAAAGAAGAAGAGGTTTACATGAGATTTCCGGGGTTGCCAAGCTACCAAAAGTACACAACGAAAGCAATGGCGATCGCGCGATGGCGGGCGCTATAGGTACACAACAGTGTGGTCCAATCGGGCGACGGCGGGCGCTATGAGTGGGGTTGAGTTAAAAACTAACACCACTGAATATAGTTAAAGAACTGAGCTAACTTTGTAAGTTTACTATTTTAAAATAGTTTTGATGTTACATGATAAAGCATGATTATCAATTGAAGCAAATCCTTACATTTCTATTCACATCTTTATGAGAAAGTTTAAAACCAAGGGTGAAGTCAGATCTACTGACCCCAGGTTTAATGGAATCAAGTGGGACCAACTTGGCTAGGCAGGTTTTGCTAGTTAATTTCTCAAATATAAACAACACGCAAAAGAAAAAAAAAAGCTTGAAAGGCTGGTTACACCTTTCAAATTTTGTTCATTTTCTTTGAACAACACCATATTTCACAAACCTTTAGACAGATAGCTTCTACACATGATTGTTCCTGCATCTATCCTTAACTTACACACGCAATTTTAATAAAATATTTTGTATGACTTAGCTCTATGGTTAAGTGATTTAAGCTCTATCACTTAAAAATGCCTCCACTTCATCCAATGGTAGTCTTCAGACATCAAAACCTACAGTTCTTTCTTTCAAAAACACAGTGAAACCCACTCAGAGCAATGATCTTTAACAAGACTTCATCACTCTAAGCTCATGCATATTTTTTTTATCATTATAAATCACCTTAACAAGCCCAAAATAATTATGTCTAAATCAAATTGATTGCTGCTTGGCTTACAATTTCAGTTTGATGCCCAAAAGGTCGACTATTTGAAAATCAGAAATACCCATAATTATATTCATTCATGAGTTTTTTTTCAGGTAGACTTGATTTGTATTGTCTTCAGCGCTGAAGTTTAGTTTTTTGTTGAAAAAATAGTTAAATCTTGACATAAACATAAAAATGTTCAAAATTATACAAAATAGACTGGAAAAAAAGAGAAGGAGTCATATAATTTCAATATAGTTATCTAAAATGGCTGGCCTGTGGAGAGTTGAGAGGGATTCCACTGTTATCAATTTGCTATGACTTATGCACAGGCCCTGGTTGTGGGACTCGTTTCTCCCAGGCGTTTTTGCATACATAACCCAAGCAAAAGTATCTTGAATCGGCTCCGTAGAGCCCCAATTGTCCCTGATGACATAAGTAAGGCTTGACCTTGATGTAGTGAGGCTTGCGCATCTTCCCTGTGTACATGGCATTAATCACTTCTTGGTCAGAGTTTGAAAGCCCTTGATCCAAGAGCTCTTTCACTGCAAGCTTGTAGTCACGAGTAAAATTGAGCATGTACTGAGAAACAAAGATAGACAGTAATAGGGTTAATAGATGATACTAATGATACTGTTAATTTTTCATTGCTCTGACAAGAGATACAACATCAAACTCAAAAGTCATTAGTGCATGAATATAAAAATATGCATTAATCAATCAGGGAAACAATTTGATAATGACGGTCGATGAAAATGTTCACTACTTAGAGAGGGTCTAGTAATAGTCAAACTGTGAACAAACCTGGTCAGGAAATTTGAAAAATGGTAATAACTAGCATGTGCATTCAGTGGAGTCTGGATAAAATCAACACCTCACAAACCATCAAATATGTTAACTTTAAGCATTATGAAAGTAAAACAAATACAAAATGGGACTGATAAACACAGTTGACTTTAAGCAAGAGTTTCCCTTAACCCAATCACATTGGGATTAGAGTTTTGTCTAATTTACCCTTTAAAGGTGTTGACTTAAAGTGAATTCTAATGTATATCACATTTACCTTATTAACTTAGATAGAGATAACTTGATGACTTTAAGTGTTTTATACAATTAATCAATTATAATAAAGAAGAAATCCGTTATCTACTAATTAATTCTGACAGTTTTTATAAGTCAAGGCAGCCATCTTAATATTGTGTCGTTAAGCCTGCAATCTTGATGGTGTGTATGCTTTATGTGTGTCCGTGCATGAACGCACAGTAAAAACCTCATAATTCAAATCTCTGGGGGAATGAAGAAAGACTTTAAAATTAAGATTTGAATTATGGTTAGTTAGTTAATGCTCGTCTGCTGCGACGTCGACTGACATCTCTGCCTGGGCTGATCTGTATATTGCTGTCGTCAGGTGCTTCCAGTCGGATTTTTACTGTGCTATGTCGCGAAGGTGGTCAAGGTCTTTAACTGAATGTAATCTAGTTGGCCAGTGATTGTTGCTGTGACTCTTGAGGTCTCATCGCAGTGTAGTCACAATCGATGTTTTTGGTTGGCCAAAACTTAAATTAACTTATACTTAAATCAAATTACTGCTCCAATTCTCGGTTCTCTAAATTTTAGTAACATCTTCTTCTCTTGCCCAACCCTTACGTTATTGCAAAAACAAAATGATGTGTGGGTTCTGGGATGGCAACTTCTTAAGTGTAATTAATGTAAATCATAAGCATAAGCATTAGCAAGCTTCGGGTATGTAAAACTGCTACAAATCATATCAAAAACCCTCTCTGCATGCTGCTGTGTAAACTCCAAGTTTAGAGAATTCAACTTCATTAATGATGAGATGAAATATAACAAAGTTAAAGAGGAAATAAAAACGAAAACCTAGGGAACTTTGTATTAAGAGAATTTAGAATTATCAGACTTTGATTTTGGAG
>BMAT01000842.1:4595-17980 GCA_019649035.1 Elysia marginata | reverse complement strand
ACTACTACTACTACTACTACCACTGCTCCTGCTTCTGCTGCTATTCGTACTAATGCTATATTACTACAAATTGACAAAAACCATGCAAAATTTATAGAAAGAAGGGAAATCAAACCTGCTGCACTTAATTCGATTAATCAGTAAACCACGTCTAAACCCCTGTAAAAAATCTTTAACATTTTCAAAAAAAAACAAAAAAACATAAACCTATACAAAGTGTGCAGATCGTGAAAAAGTAACAAGGAAACTAATATTGTTTTAGAACTTTTTTTGAGTTCGATATCAAAGCAACTCAACTGGTGTTAAGGAAAAAAGTGGTAAAAAGCTTTTTGAAACTTTCTATACAATAAAAATTGCTCAGAGTCTTATACCGCCGAATGCAGTCTCAAGACTTATAACTTTAAATCGTGAACCAGATTTTAAATCAGTTACTTAATCAATGAATGTTGAACGCAAAGTTAGCCACCACAAATCTTGTCCGATTATATAGAACTCTTTAAATAGTATGTCATGATGACGTGTTTCAGGTTAGTTTTCAGGATGAAATGGTATCTCTAAAAAATTGAAAATCCATCTCGCATTTTAAGCTTAAAGTGTATTGTCTTGGCTGGTATTTCTGATTTGCTTTCAATTTTTTTAATAATTTGTTTATACCGCTTTGATAAGGGCTTTGAAAGAACCCTTTTAAGCATATTACGCCGACTTAGGTACTCTAAAAAATTTATGTACATTTTTTTAAAGTAATAAAAGAACGAACAAAATTGGCAGACGTATTACAAAACCTGTAGTAGTGTGTTTTTGGGCTACGACAGAGTTGTTTTAAAATGAAAAAAAAAAATAAAACAGAGTATGACCATGTGTGATTGTAGAAACCTATATAAATAAAACCAAACATAATAACTGCATAATCCTATAAAGATATTTTCATTAACCATACTTTCTTATGTAGTGAAATAACTGACATAAAACGGAAATTTTATAAGGAATCAGATACAGATATTAAACATCATACATTGTCGATTATTACTTTATTAAACGATACCCTGTTAAAATCAGTTCATACTTAAAAATAAATTGGAAGTAAATTGGAATTTTCATCATAAAATATATTCACAAATAGCGTATTCGTGGTCTTTGTGTGTAGTTCATGAGTTGTATTTTATAATAATCATAATGAAGTTTTTTTTCTGGTGCCTCTTCTAATATGTACGCTCGAAAGTATTTACAATAGTGTGTCTACCCGAGCAAACAATGCTGATATAATGTCAATTTTGTACAAAACATAATCCACTAACAGAGTGTTAATGTGATTTAAATGTGATTTATCTCAATAAAATGAATGCCAATTTTTATAGATGTTCCAATAGGTGTTTATTCCAACCACAACAGGAAGAAAAATTGTTCTTGCGGACAAAACAGATTTCAATTTTAATTTAACGACACGGTATACGATAAAGTATTTTAGTCATTCGTTGCTTAAATTATTTTGTTTGAATACTTTTCTCACCATAGTTGAGAGTAAACCAACCCCATTCCTGTGCTAAAAGATCGTTGCAGTAAAATGTACTTTTGCTTAATGTAGGTAATTATGTGTTGTGTATGTAGTCACTGAATAAGGAGAAACTGTGTGAAAGAAAACCGGCTTGTTCTTATAATGATAAAGCGCACTAACTAGATGAGAAATTCCCGATAAAACGGATTGACTTTTAACCGATCCTGCGATGTATCAATCTGGATTATAGACAAGTGAATAGGTAAGTGCTGTCATATCACAAAGCCTTGAGAGGAATTTTTTTTTCGAAATATGTTATCAATCTATCAGTCTATCTAGCTAGCTATCAACTTTTCTATCTAACTATATATCTATATACCTAGTTGTTCGTCATTACATAGGTTGTATAGTAATGAAATTAAAATGTTTAGTCTCGCAACGACGGCGATTTCTTTGAAAAGCCGAAAAATTCTTTGTTTGAGAAAATACTTTTAGAGAGTATGTTTTTTTTTCTTTTTTTCCTATATTTAAAATCAACGATGATGTCTTGGCACAAAAGATAGATGGTTTTTAGAATTTTTTTTTAATGTTTGTAAGTTCAGAATAACGCTTTTCTAAAAAAAAGACAAAAAAGAATGCATTACGATATGCGACTCATTCGCCTTGACCGCTGGCGTTTTGATTTAAAAATAATATTATTAGCAACTATGACATTTTCTCGTTTCTATAAAAATTTATATAAAATCTATCTGTCTGTCCATCTATCTATCTCTCTCAGTGTATTTGCCAACCTACAATCTACTTTCAGCAGTATTTCTGTATTCGAGTGTATCATTCTCTTACTAAAAAAGTCTTTCTAGATCTTGTTGCTATTTAGGCCTGTCTAGCTCATCTAACCAGTTCAAACACGTCTGTACCCTATCCGCAAATGTTAAGAAATATAGATATGCGGTCATTATGTTAATAGTAGTAGTAGCGGTAGTAGTAGTAGCAGTAGTAGCAGTAGCAGTAGTAGAAGTAGTAGCAGCAGCAGCAGCAGTAGTAGTAGTAGTAGCAGTAATAGTAGTAATAATAGTAGTAGTAGTAGTAGTAATGGTAGTAGTAGTAGTAGTAGTAGTAGTAGTAGTAGTAGTAGTAGTAGTAGTAGTAGTAGTAGTAGTAGTAGTAGTAATAGTAGCAGTAGTGGTGTCATTATTATTTTCTATCCGTCTATCTCGCCAATCGGTTTATTAAGTCCTGAAATCCACTCCCGCAGTTTATTGAAAGCAATCATAAATGCCACCCACTCCCTACAACATTTATGTGTATATTTGAAAAACGTATCGTGGAATTCAATTGGTTTTTTTAATCGCTATTTAACACTTTTATGTTTTACTTGACAAACTTACACAGGTGAATCTAT
This sequence comes from Elysia marginata, assembly GCA_019649035.1. Classification (NCBI taxonomy): domain Eukaryota; kingdom Metazoa; phylum Mollusca; class Gastropoda; family Plakobranchidae; genus Elysia; species Elysia marginata. The sequence goes on along the minus strand of BMAT01000842.1, from coordinate 15,086 downwards.
GGTCATTCTCTTGTTAAGTTTCAAAGAGATGCGCGATCAATAAACTTGCGATAGAATGATCGATACTTAAAACCAATCAAGGCGTGAAAAAGTTTACCAGATATGTATGTCTAATAAGCAGAGTACTGTAAACAAGCATTTCAAGGCTCAGAGATCAATGCATTCAGATGTTTGTTTTTAAAAAAATCAGTTGTGAAAGAAGTAATGTATCTACATGTTTTTAAGCCATTTGCTCTAGAAAAAGTTCCAACCCTCAGACTAGTTGGCAATGGCCATAAGGCGATGGCAGTTACATGTACCAAGTATTAAAATACGAAATGATGTTCTTCAGCAATGAACCTGATGTTTGCGCATTACACCATACCGATCTATTCAGCTAAACTCTGAACTAAAATTCATCCACCTGTCCTCCCCCTCCTACAGCCCCCCTCCCCCTCCACCCCGACTCCTCCAGAGCATCTCATTAGTCTCGGTCATCTCGTGCGTATCCAGGTGTAATGGTGTAAGATATATTGACCAGTGGCTAGTGCTAATGTTGACACAACTCCTTGACCATCTACCCCGCGCTGACCGCTACCCTCGACATGCAAGAGTACATTGATGAGGTCTACTAGTTTAGAACATTTTGTTAAGTCTCCGTTTGATTTAGAGACAATCTGTGAGTGTTTCTGTTTCATGTCAATATGCCTAGCTTCACTGCTCCACAGATTTAGATATGTTCTAAAACAAATTGTAATCAATTTATAAACTTCTCTTTTTTACTGTAGATTGTTAGAGCCGAAATTTTCTTTAAGATCTACAATAGTTACATCCCCTCAAGCTCGTATAACAGATAGCTCCGCCTAGACAGTTACATTCGATTTAATTTTTTTTTCGGTTCATACATGCAAGTCATATTACAGTTAGATATTTGTCAATTGTCTTGCTGTGTTTATTTAACATTACTTTAGATTTTTGCTGGAATTGAGATTTCAAATTTTGTTTTTTAATTTGGGGTATTTCAAGAACTAAAGTTTACCAACAAATTAAAAACAAAACTATTTTCTCCAAAGAGCGTGACAGTCAAGATTTTTTGAAGTGTGCGCACTTGTGGCTGAGAGGAAAAGCTGATGAGAAAACAGACTGCAATAATCTTTCTTGCTTAATTAAATAAATCTTTATTGTTATAGTATTCTACCGCCGAAGACAGTCTCAACACTTTACATATGTCCCCCACCAGGCTAATTCGCACCATCGCAAATTGAACACATAATTATCTCAAGACATACACTACGGCATTAAGTCAGGCGCGCAAATACTTACGATCCACACATTTTAAGCACAGCCTATAGCCAGTTACCCATTTTAAAGTAGGGCTGACAGAGGAGAAAGTGGATAAACTGCTTTCCTTAGTCAATTACAACGTGTGTCGTTCTTGGTAATCGAACCCGCAACCACTGGATCTAGAGTCCAACGCTCTAACCACTGAGCCACGCTGCTCCATAATTCCAAGTCTATCTTAGAGGGAAATAATGGTTCATTTCATAGCACCTATGCGCTTAGTCCACCTTTTTTCTTTATTCATCTTTCCACACTCATATTTCATATTTCATAATTTCCTAAGTAAGTTTCCATTTACATGCTGTTAATCTTCTAACTTATTTCTAAAGTAAACCATAAGTAAAAAAACAAAAGAAACAATTTTTTTTAATTTTTTATACCTTTCCTCTTTATTTTCGTTTTTCTAGGCATACATTTTATGTCTCACTTTATAACATGAAAACGTTTCATATCTATCTCTCTCCCTCTCTCTCTCTTTCTCTCTCTCTCTCGCTCTTTCTCGCTCTCTCTCTCTCTCTCTGTGTCTCTCTCTGTCTGTCTCTCTCTCTGTCTGTCTGTCTGTCTCTCTCTCTATCTCTGTGTCTCTCTCCCTGTCTCTTCTCTTCTACTTCTTCATCTTCTTCTTGCTCTCCAACTACATATGTTTCTTTTTCTCCTTACCTCTCACCATTTACTTTTTGTTTTTTATTACTTTAAATATATTTACCCTCCCATCTGATGATTTCAATTTTTATGAAGCAAATGTCGATCATATTTGACTTCTTGTGGGTTTTCTTTAGTGTAAAGAGGAGAATTATAATGTAAAATTCCAATATCAGTCAAAATTCGGAATACCCAAGCGTATAATTAGTTATTAAAACCTGTTTCCTTTCTCATACTATTCTTAACACCACCCTAGACAAACAAAGACCCATGAAACTCAAAAGCATTGGCGAGAGATCGAACGAGATATAGTCGCGGTATAATTTTGAGCTATAATAATCTCTTATAATTTCAAACAATAATAACCTCTTCATTTTAGGAACTTCACTATCCATTCTTCCCCCCTCCCTACTCTCTCTCCCTTCTCTTTAACCCATCCTTAGTGACAGAAGCTGAAATGTACGTCTTTATCCCCCTCCCCACGTCCCTATCCACCCCGAATGAAATATCCCATGCATTGATTCCCTAACGTTTAGGAGGTTCGCGAGAACACGGAATCAATTCTCTATTGGTGCGCGCCGTATAGCACGACTTGTGACGTCATCCCGTTGTAATGTTTCGATCATTGTCTTGAAGACAGGCGCTATTTTGACCGACCACAGAGAAGTAAGTTGAGTGTATGGAGTGGTGCACACCGTCAATATCTGGCATCCATGATGAGACTTCCAAAATGTCAACGGTGACAAGTGTGCATTAGTTGGTTTTTGCCTACTGGCTTTTCTTGAGTAATATTTTTAAAAGCGAGAAAAAAATGAAAAGAATCCCCGTCTTAACACCGTCTTTATTTTGAGGATGTCCAAAAATCTAGACATTATGATAAAAAAAATTAAAATCAGCATGTGTCTACTCAAAGTGAATTGAATTTGAAATTTTGTGAAAAAAGAGTTTTTAAAGAAAACCCTTCTTTCTTAATATCTTGATAGAAAAACCTGTTCTCGCAAATTGAAAATGTACTTTTGATTTCAACATCTTTTGTTCGCTTATCAAAATACACTATGCATCTTGTCTAGGTTGAATCTGTCGATCTCGCAATATTCACTTTTAAATGTGTTTCTTTTTTGAAGTAGATATTTTTGCTAAGTTTCTAAATTTTTTAAAGTTAATATAATAAAGGTATCAATACCTTGTGGAGACATATTTAAATTGACATAGAAGGAAGAAAAAATTGAACTAGAAATGGAGTTTTCTTAAAACAAAAAAGAGAACTTTCTACTTCTGACGTATTTACCTTGGGGGCGACACATATAATACAACTGTAGCTCATGATATTGGGTGGAAAACTTCAGATACTGCACAAATGGCACTAGCTAAACTAATGCAATTCGGTGATTAATTGCCTCTTCATATTTAATAGTGGTCCATGTATGTATTAAATATCAAAAATTTTAAAAATGCTGGGCCAAGTATTTAAAGTGAGCATTTGTTTCAAATTTAGCATTAAGTCACCAGATGACTTAGGCCATTTGTAAGTTTGTTTTACAAAAGGCACAACTCACCCGGAGACGACTTGCACAAGCTTTAGTTCAGAGAACAAGTGGCCTAAGTCTGGCTTGTGCGTTTTAACCTATCCAGACCAATACGATCTTGATTTACAGAAGATTCAATCCAAGAGGCTGACTGACTATCGGTACAAGGCAAAGTAGTCAGTCGTAGTTTTTGCAGCTGTTCGAAATTCTAACATTACAATAGATTTTCGTATTTTAGCAACTATGTATCACTTGAAAAATAATAAACTAGCTTAAAAACCACAAATTACTATGATTTTTACTAGATTTGTTGTCACAAAAAATGCATCAATTTTGATCACGAAGAAACTAAGCGATATCTTTGGATTGTCTTATCTGGCTCGGAACTTCAACTTTCGCTATCCAAACAATCAGTCCTTTTGAAAGAGCATATGAACAGAGTTATTTTTTAGACTTTTTAGTCTTTTGTTTGTCTTTATTTTTCCTGTTATCGTACTCCAACACAATCAAATATGCCCGTACTAAGATTTACAAATGACAATAGATATATATCCCACAATTTTAGAGAATCTATCATTTTTGTGTGCGCAAGGTGCTTAATATTATAAAAATGGAAATCATGCCAAATTTAGGCAACTTCTGACTGATAGTACAAAAAACGTTTTTTCTCTCGATAAAGCAAACATGACTTATGTTCTCTCTTTCTATCGAATATCGCATAAAACTGATCTTTGAGAAAGTCCGAGGCAGATGTCCATCGTTTCCCACATATTTACGCTTTGGGACGAAAAGGAAATGCAGTTCTCAAGATAAGCTAACTTCCGATAATGAAAAATTTTTTTTTCGTTGAACCGATCGCGAGATTTTTTAAAAACCTTTTTTTTTAGAAAACTAAAAAAAGCAATAAAATAGATTTTTCTAAAGTCACATGTTACAAGGGAAAATGATCACACTTTAAAATCTTTCAATCATGCAACCACCACCACCACTACTACTATTACTACTACTACCACTACTACTACTACTACTACTACTACTACTATTACTAATACTACTACCACTACTACTATTAGTAGTACTACTACTACTAGTACTACTACTACACCTACTACTACTTTTACTGCTGCGGCTGACTACTATTATTACTACTACTACTACTACTGCTAAGACTACTACGACCACAACAACAAAAACTACTACTACTACCTCTACTACTACTACTACTACATCTACTACTACTACTACTACCTCTACTACTACTACTACTACTACTATCTCTACTACTACTACTACTACTACTGCTGCTGCTGCTACTACTAATACCACTGAAATTTCATTGTTGGGATGATGATGGAGAAGATAATGGTGATGTTGATGAATCTGGTTATGAAAATTATATTGAGATAGTTTTTCCGAACAAATGCAAAGTTACACGAACTTCCCCTTTCAACCTTTTTTTCTTTCTTGCCTCTTTAGTCAAAAGCTTCATACACAATCAGCGGTGTGAAAGCGTGGGGCCAAGGGGAGATTATTTATGTCCTCCGGGGCTGGTCAACATCGATTCAGCTAGCCAATTATGTCCAATTACTGTCAGCTGCGTCTGTCATATGTCATTCGATAGGGCCACCTAACTAGCTCGCCGCCATTCGATATAGCCTGCTCTGTGGCTGTGCAGAGGTCAACGTTGTTTATTATCTCGATTTCGCAGGGATTCCGACTCTTTTGTTGTCTAATCCACACCCGTTAGGTTTAAACTCACTGACTTCTGGTAGGTCCAATAGCTATTGGTTTTGATCTCTTTACACTGATGTCCTTTATTAACTTATTAATCGGCCAAATAAACCCCCGTTCATAATTTTTCTTTCATTTTCATATATATATCAATGGGTTCTCAGTATGAAATATCACATATTTAACTACAGGGCTCTAATGCTTTACCAACACCCATGAAAGGCCAATTCCATCTTATAGATTACGGGAATCCACAAAGGAGGTGTAGCTACAAAAAATTTGCCTTTGTAAACACGTTTTGTAGCCGCCTACAATATTCAAAGATATCAATATACTATATAAGTGTAATGTATCAATGTTGACATCACGAATATTTTAATAGGAAATATCGACTTGGCAAATTCAGGACTAGAACCCAAGTCTTCTAACTTGAATGACAGTATTTTAATATTAAAACAACGACACCATACAAGATAGACTTGATGAAAAAGCTTAAACATGTAAATGTGCTTTGTATACCTGCGTACATAACGTAGTTTTAAAAGAAAGATTTTCAGCAGACATCGACTTGTGTTCTTTTCATGTTCACTGCTACGATTCAAGTACTTAACAGACTTTTTGTTTGCAGTGAACCCCTTTCAAGAAGAGGATCTTTAATAAAATTGAATGCATAAACAGATTTTTTGTCTGGATCCCATGTGATGTAATTTGTGTGTATATTAAACTTTGAAAAAATTTAATATCATTTTGGAATCTGCATGTCTATTTGCCTCACTTTAAGTTTAAAGGATACAAGGATTGAAAGATTAAATTTGACGCAACCCCTTTCAAATGAAAATTCATTTATTTTATTTTCATAAATAGTAATATTAAGAATCGGGAATATTTTTATTCCCAAATTTAAAAATATGGTGCAGTTTTTAAGCTTGTGAGATCAGTAATTTGGGTTGTAGAAAAAATTGTCAATGTCTTGTAATGTAAAAAATCGATGTCTGACTTTTTGGCGCAAATAGTGAGATGATAAAACCTTACATTTTACAGTGTCTTTATTTATCTCTCAAAGTAAAAAGTTTGAAACTACTAAACACTTTTCAGTAACTGAATCTTTCAGGTAATTAATTCAATTCAAGTATATTTAGTCTATACACAGTTGGATTAGTACATGTACTTAAAAAAGACAATGCCCAGTCAGGCTGAAGATTTTAAAATTATGAATTTATATCATAGTTAAGTACACTATTATGGGTTATCAGTACACGTATTAAAGAAATGAAATGTTATCTCTCTCTCTCTCTTTCTTCCTCTCTCTCTATCTGTGTAGCACTTTCTAGCTTTTGTCACAACGAACAATAAAAAAAAAATTAAGTCTTTCATTTGATCAAAAGATTCAATTAGGATAATCTCTTAATTCTAGTTCCATATTTTTATGGCTTGAGGAAGTTAATTTTTCAATCGTTGATTAATTATGTTTCATTACTTAGTGCTTCATGCCGTCCAGTGTACCGGCAGTTCTTCAGGCGACTGTTTACTTTCTATTTCCATCTATCTATCTACCAAGCTATCTAACCTCTCTCTCTCTCTCTCTCTCTCTCTCTCTCTCTCTCTCTCTATCTATCTATCTAACTATCCATCCATCTATCCCTAAAATCGCCTGACGTTCAATTTTGTTTGCTTCTCTGCCCACGTAACTCAACCCTACTGGGACGAATTGTTTTAATGTTAACTCCAATCTCTCTAGTTTTTTAAGGGTAATAATTTTTTTCACTATTTGACTTTGACTGACTGTAGACCTACTTCTGGAAAATGTCAAAGGTTTATCTGCATACCATGGCTGGTTCCAGTTTTCAAGTCTTGAGTTTTCTTTTCTTTGTCATTATTCACTTCTATTTCTATATTATAAACCCTACCCCTCCCATATATAGACATGAGGCTACGTACCCTTATGAATTTACTTATTCAACTCTTGCTCTCTGCTGCACGTCCAATCTTTTCTATAATATAGATCTGCAACTCCCCAAGAAGTCATCCTTCAAAATGTCAGGTATGCCAGTCACACAGACATTTCCTCGTGCGAGATAGATCGATAGATGCTAATACTTAAATTTTTGTTGGATCGATAACAAAATAGGCATCCGAATACAATACGATTGTGTCGGTTACTTTTTTGTGGAGATGCAGGTCTCACCATTTACTGCAAGACTTACATCTCAAGCCCCGAGTTCTGGCAGAGGAGAAGTTAACTATTAGGTGAGCAATGGAAAGGAATAACGGTTCCATTCGTGTCGAGAACTATAGTCTATAATGAATTACTTAGATGCAATAAAATGATTGAAAGATTTGAAAGGTATGAAATCAGAAGTGGAGAGAAGTAGGCTTTTTAGTGGAAGTGCCTGAAATGTCTGCCTTTAGTAGTGCCGAGCGTCTACCACTAGACCACGACGTCACAAGTATGTAGTACATGAAGTGGTAGCAGTGGATGAGCCAATAGTAGTAGTAGTAGATCCTACGTTGGCAAAAAAAATATCAAACGCGATACGAGTTCAAAATGAGATACACTCCTCTTGAACGGTAGTCTTATCTTCAAAATAAAAACCATGATAGTAATCTCTCTCATCTGTATTAACATAGGAATAGACTGACGGGAGTGGTACACATACATCAGAGATGGCCGCAACGCTTCATTAAACATGACTAAAGCGATGGCAAACAGCGTTAAGAACCTATATTATAATTATTGTACCCATATAGTATACACTCTATACAGGACAAAGATGTCTGTCTAATGCCTTACTTGCCTAGTTCTTTTTTCACGCTAAAGGTTAAACAATTGCAGAGGCGACACATTTTTTATGGTGTGTCAAAACATCAGGTGTTATATACATTTCGTTAAAAGAGTTATCTTAAATAAAATAATAAAGATTACACTAGTGAAAAATAGACCTAACGAAACTATAAAGTGCATGCGAGAAAACGATAGATGATAATGATGTTGAGAGTAAAAGGTAATAACAAAGTGTGAAGAGTAATGACGTAAAAACAATAACAAAAAAAAACAATAAAAATATTAATACTAAAAGTAATCATAACAACTCAGGTAATAAAAAGAGGACGATCATGGCGATGATTAACAATGATAATAAAAGTAATAATGATAAAAATACAAAAATAAAAACTACTACTACTAATGAAACATAACAGTTACTGTAGTAGTAGTACTACTACTACCATTATTATTATAATAATGCTGGTGATGATGATGATCGTGATGAGGATAATGATAATAATAATGATAATGAAATTTCCACAAAAAGCGCTATATGAATTTAACAAATAAAAAATAATAATAATAATAATAATAATAATAATAATAATAACAATAACAATATGAACCCATAATAAGAACAATACAATGCAGAAAAGATTCACACGAAATCATTGTAAGCATGAACAAACACATCAAAGCTTTCTAAAATTTAAACATACCTTCTTTAAAGTCTTTGCCCACTTAGCCAACCTTTTCGTAAAAAATTGCCAATTTTAGGAACTGCAGTTTAGTTCAATATTTGTTCAGATAAAAACACAAAACGTTGTCCATCAAGCTAGATTTCCAAGCCTAAACCTTGAACTTGACAAAGCCTGTCTGTTTATCATTGGCTTTTTTTCTAAAAAAAAAAAACAACAAAAAACAAACAAAGAAAGAAAGAAAAAGGGACCCCTAAATGCAATGCACCTTTGAACATATCACGGCAATGTAAAGAAATCGATCGACCGATGAATCTCAGCAGAAAGAACTAGCTTAGACAAGATGCAACCAGAATAATGACATTGCGGCATTTTAAACTTCCACAACAGAACAGCATTATTCTCCTACTTAGTTATAATGTATAGAGCCCGTCTCTTTGCTAGCTTTGGGTAGGGCTTAGTTTTCGTCATTACAATTCCGTTTTGTTTGTTTCCTTTTCTGTTTTGTTGTGGATCATTGTTAATACCTCTTCTTGTTTAAAGCTGTATCATTTTTCCGTTTACAGCCTATTAAACTAATTTAAGCATCTTTCTAGCTATATATAACATAATTATATATTCCTGTCTATAAATCAATCTATCTGTCTATCTATCTATCTACCTATCTATCTGTCTGTCTCCATACACTATTGTCAGATAGAATGATTGGTAGTTCGATAAAGAGATAGATTGGTTGACAGATAAATACATGACATGCGTGTTAAGCTAGATCAATAAGTATGGTGTTATATATTGTTTAGTAGAGAAACAAATAGTTCTATTAATTGATGGAGTAAATGGTTGCTTTTTGATATATTTGTTTATTGTTGATTCGTAGGTTTATTGATTGATTTATTAATGAATAGATATATTGGTTGAAAATTGGCTGGTTTAATAGTTTTTTAATAGTTTAACAACCGAACGATTTTTGTGTCAATTTTTTATTATTGAATATATTTTAGTTGATTCATTAATTGACTGATTAGTTGTTTAATTTATTGATTGATTGATTTTATTCTAAAACGTATTAGCTGAATGTATAGTCAGGAACATTTTCTAAAGACAACTCGCAACAAAGACAGGGGTTAGCAATACATGATGAAAGAAAGGGAAAGTTTCCTCAATGAGTGAAAGAGGGAGTTGGAGAGATAGGGAGATAGATGGAGAGAAAGAGAGATAGATAGAGACAGTAGAAAAAGTATACAATGCAGGCGTCACTTCGGGTCTATGGTTTTTGATGGAAGCGCCAGATGTTTTCTGTTTACGCTTACTAGAGTTAATCTGTGTGATTGAGGATTTTCTCCGAACGGCTTTCGTGACGGTTGATTAGACAAATGACATAGAAACATTTAGTGTGGTAACAGTTAGGAAGGGTTGTCGGTGAGAAAGGGGCAGCGGCACAGAAATCCAGAATTTGAGAATGAGGTTTAAGAAAATCAGTAGGTAATTACAGATGGACACATGCAAGCGGACGAGAAAAGAAGAAGAGGGAAAAAAGAGAAGAAAGGAAATAAATCATTAAAAGGAATGGGGTTGAAGAATTTGAAGGAAAAATAAAATATATAGTTGTAACATTACTAAATAGACGGTTTAAGTTACGAAAAACGAGTATAAAAGAGACAGACAGACAGTTAGACTGGCAGAAAGACTGCAGTCAGATAGGTAGAAGCCTAAATAGACTATGGAAATAAAAGCAACAGTAAGAAACAAGGGCAGACACTTCAGTAGTATAAGGTTGCACCAATTTCGCCCCCAGGTGCTATTTATCCTA
>BMAT01000836.1:45742-56224 GCA_019649035.1 Elysia marginata | reverse complement strand
TGTCTTGTGAGTAAGTAACAGTATCAAACTTTCACAATCCTGGTCTACCTTTGTGGTCAAGCTGGCTTTGTCTACTAACAATGTCCAAACAATTCAGCATGCTCTTCTTGTTAATTATAGGAGTTGAACTTCTGACTTTCAGGTCTCAAATCTGAGTAGCTACTCATAGACCATGGTGCTACATTTTATTTATTTTTAGCAAAAATAACTGGCTGATAATGAGTTTAAACATATAATAATATTTGTCATTGGTTTCATCCTATTGGGGATGAGAATAGAGCACAAGACTATCGTTCTTGCCTGCAAGCAATTATCTTCAGAGATTAAGTTGATCGACAGGAACGATAATTTGCACTCCAATCTCATTCCAAATAGCAGCCATAAGTGTTTGTGACTGCTTTTTTTTCTCTTGGTTTTTTGTTTTTTTCGGTTTTGTTTTTGTTTTTCTGTTTTATGCTGCAAATATATTGTATTTATGTTTAAAAACGAAGTAAGTAAACAAATAATGCATGGATGCAAATCCTTCAACATGAATAAATTGTTTTCATTCTAAAGCCACATACATGCAGTCAGTGAATCTGGTTGTTAAATCACTTGTGCGTGTGCCTTCACCTAAAGTTAGTGCTCTTGTTTTTTACTTGAACAATATATGCCATTACAAATACAACTATGTTGACCTATTTCTATTTTTCAAATCTTATTGTCCTTCTTTCATTGTTTCTTTTTTTGAGTTTGTTCCATTGTCATCTTTTTGTGTTTACATCCTTGCCCATATTTAGACTGACTTTTTATGTTTGATTGAAAAAGCCAATTTGTTCTAGTTTGTAGAATATACATATATACAAAGCTTTTGGTTCGGGGTTTGTTTATTTCTCTTTCAGTTTGGCAGATCTTCTAAGTTTCCTTAGGGTTTTTTTTCTGTTAGTTTCTTTTTGATATTTATAGATTTTGGTGCTTGTTAAGCTTTCAGTGAAATAAGGGTGAGGAGTTCTTAAGAAAAGTCGTGTTCAGCTATAGAACAGTACAGTGAAACACGGGAACAATGAAATCACTCGATGTTTCATTTTCAAGAACTCATTATACACCGGTGTTCTCGGCAGTGCCAAACCAAGGTTTTAAGAGTATTATATTGAACTGGGAGTACGAGTAAGTAGTATTGGCCTTGCAATATGGGGACAGCAAGGATCAGCCAGATGTTGAAAGAATTGTGCCTGTGTGGAGCATAGAACTAGGATACAGAGCATATCCTGTTGAACAGCGTCCATCAAACAATCACGGCTCCACAACATAGCCCATTGTGACGTCTCTGTGACAAAAGATTAAAGAAGGACAAGTCTGTGTGGTGAGGCCATATGACCTATGAGAAATGTTGTTGTGAGGACAGGTGACCTATGTTGTTGTGAGGACATGTGACCTATGTTGTTGTGAGGTCATGTGACCTATGTTGTGGTGAGGCCATGTGACCTATGTTGTTGTGAGGCCATGTGACCTATGTTGTCCTGAGACCATGTGACCTATGTTGTTGTGAAGTCATGTGACCTATGTTGTTGTGAGGCCATGTGACCTATGTTGTTGTGAGGCCATATGACCGATGTGAAATATTGTTGTGAGGTCATGTGACCTATGTTGTTGTGAGGCCATGTGACCGATGTGAAATATTGTTGTGAGGCCATGTGATTTATGTTGTTGTGAGGCCATGTGACCTATGTTGTTGTGAGGCTATGTGACCTATGTAAAATGTTGTTGTGAGGCCATGTGACCGATGTGAAATGTTGTGAGGCCATGTGACTTATGTGAAATGTTGTTGTGAGGTCATGTGACCTGTGTTGTGGTAAGGCCATGTGACCTTTTTTGTTGTGAAGTCATGTGACCTATGTTGTTGTGAAGTCATGTGACCTATGTGAAATGTTGTGAAGTCATGTGATTTATGTTGTGGTGAGGTCATGTGACCTATGTTGTTGTGAAGTCATGTGACCTATGTTGTTGTGAGGCCATGTGACCTATGTTGTTGTGAGGCCATGTGACCGAGGGGAAATATTGTTGTGAGGTCATGTGACCTATGTTGTTGTGAAGTCATGTGACCTATGTTGTTGTGAAGTCATGTGAACTATGTTGTTGTGAAGTCATGTGACCTATGTTGTTGTGAGGCCATGTGACCTATGTTGAGGTGCTTGATTGAGATGCATTGAAGGTAGAAGCTTGCATAATTTTCAGCATTTTGAGGTAATTTTGCTGGAGTCCAAAAAAATCATGAGAAATTTGCTGAATTTTTGAATTGATGCTTAATTTTCACTGAATTAAGTGAAAGAGGTACTAAATTAATGTAACAAGTAAACAAGCTACATAATTTTATACCTCTAAATCTTTTAAGTGCCTTAAGTTGTGACTGTTCTTCCAAGATCTTTTAAGATAAAAGTTCCCATGGATCATAATCGTAAGACCGGAATGGTTCCTTACATAAAAGAACTTTGTTACCTTTTGATGTGTGGGTTGTCAGTATTGGTTAAATCTATTGTGGTCTTGACTGTAGATCTAGACAGAAATGACAATGTGAAATGATGCAACTGTTGTTTTCTTTCTAAATGTTGGTGTGAAGAATTCAAGAAATAAAATGTTGTAAAATTCACTACAAAACATGTATACAGTGTATTTGGAATTGATGGCCTTGTCCTGTTTGTGAGAATGTGTTGGCAAGTCAGCGTATTGCTTTGTTACTCTTCAGGTTACAGGATATCAGATTTGAGTACCATTACCATGTGTGGATTGGCAAAACCTATTAAGTTAATGGACAAAGCCTTGTTGGACTTTAAATAGAAAAAAGAGTATTTTAATATTGCACTTCCACCGAAATGCTCTAAATGCTTGCCATGGATTTCCAGACAGACCAATACCAACCAAATCACCTTTTAAATCCACAGAGGAGCAGCAAATAATGCACATCATTCTAGCATACTGACAAGATCTGTTACTGCCTATAGTCAGGTACTCCTTGAGCCCAAGTGTGAGGCAGAGAAATTTGTGTAACTAGCCTCTTCAGGCACTAAATCCTGGTGGCTCGAACCCTGTTAATCTGAAAGCCAAGCGTCCCTGACTAGTCCACGACATCACACACCTCTCTGTCTTTTCTTTATTTTAGTCTTAGTTAAAGGTTCTTTTTTCCCATTTCTGGTTTTTGAAAATCTCTTTCTCTCACTTTTTATCCTTTTCATCTCTCAGTCAACTAAGCATATGATTTATTTTTTTTTGCATGTTATCTTGTAATTTTACTTAGATGCCTTTCTCTTTGTTCTTTTTCATGTTCTCGTTTTCTTTGTTTTCTCTTCCTTCACCTACCTTTCACTGTTCTATTGAAATAACGGATCTTTACGGATTCTTCCAATCAACCGAGCATTCTTCTCCTTTCTCTTGCTCTTTCGTCTCCCAACTCTGTATATAATATTCTGGCTCCCCCCCCCCCCTCTCTCTCTATCAAACCGTGTGCCGATATTTTACCCAAGATAGGCCCAACCATCATCAAGAAACAATGAACGCGAGAATCTTTTGGGACTATCATGTTCTCTCAAAAAAGTTTTTTTTTTACCCAAAGCTGACCATCTTATCATATAGTATATACAGTTACAGCTACTTTTGTAACGTTTTACACGTACACTTTTATCACTTAGAGAGGCTAAGCAAGGACCTTCACCATGAAAGTCCTTTTTTTTAAGGAGGGTAATGGCGACATAGTATAAGCTATGTTTCTCTAATTGGCAAGACGGTGGGTGCCGAAGCATCTATAAGTCGAAGGTTAGAATCATACTAAAGGCATTTCCACTGAAAGCCCAAGTTCTCTCCACTGCTAATTTCATACCTTTAATTCTTTCAACCCTGTAATGATGTACACTTCTGTCCAGGACGTCATGATCAGTATATAGTGCTTTTTTAGTAGAGTGTTAGAGGCAGTGAAATATGTTATTATAATAGAGTGTTACGCTTTTACTGTTGCTCCTTTGTGAGTTCAGAAAAAAATACAATGTGGTTTTTAATTGTTTCAGGCTTTCTAAAAGGATAGGTGGAGGATCTTATTATCCATAGTCTTTTTGAGAGCGAAGGGCATTTCACAAACTTCCTCCACTCACAGTCACACCTGACCTGAACCAGCCAATTGAGCTCTTTCCGTGTCTTCCCTGACCCCACTCTTTCACTTTCCTCTTATTTTACTGCAGGTACCATGTGGTCTTCCTCTCTTTCTCGCTCCTTGTCCACGCGAGAGCAATCAGTGAATGGCGAGATTTGCTCTTTCTACGGACATGTCCAAACCATCTCCATCTTTTCTTCTTTCCTTTACGATTCAGATGATTGTGAATGACGTGTGGACGGCCTTCTTAAGTAAAAGAAAAACGCTTAGAACATTCGGTGACAAAACGCTAGTCACTTCCTGTAGCGCACTTCATCAGGTTTTTATTTACTACTCAATATCAAGTACACTCGTGGTTTGCAACAATGTCCGGAGGTTATAAATTTTCTTTTTGAACTGCGAGTAATTTCAGGCTGCAGAATTGCATGATTGATAAAAATCTGTATAGGCATCTAATTTACAACATTATTGGATAATTTTTTCTTATTTCGTGGGCCAGCAAGGTGTAATTTCCTCCTTCTGCCCTCCTATCGCCTACCCGCCCAAGGTCTCAAGTCCAAGTTGGATCGATCTGTCAGCCGTCTGGTACTGCTAGCCTGTTAATAAAGGTTTTTTTTTATTAGCGAAGAGTTCCTTGTTCTATCACTTACAAGTTTCGCTGCTTTCTATATCAACAATCTCTCTGCACAGAATGCTTTCCGAGTCCGGCATGTCTACTTCTGCTGAGTGCTGGCTTTAGTCGTGGTTATTTGCCAAAATTATTTTTAAAAAATTAAAAAAAAACCATTATTTTATTTGAAATAAACAGTGGCACGTTCACCTTTAACGGACCAATATTGAAACTCATATATTAAAAAAAATTTTTTTATAGCTCGCTAAAAAGCCTTTAGCGGAAGAACTGCGAAACACTGAGGACCTAGCGAAGTGGCGACATGGTATAGTGGCAAGATGGTGGTGCCCAAGCTACTAGATCTAAATACCGGTAGTGAAAGTTCGAATCATATTAAACACAAGCCTGTTGGGGGAATTTCAACTTATTGAAAGTCTGCTTTTATCCACTACTAAATTTATTTAGTACCTTGGAATTTTCAATTCCCACCCTTTGATAAGTAAGCGAAATATTCTTTCAACTTCAAGATAGAACTAATATGGTGTATTACTATTTTTTCTCTTGTTTTGTCAAATCTACCTTTTTATCAAACTTTTAAAATTCTAACTCCCACCGCAGACGGTTTCAAGTGTCACACACTATAGCTCCAGTTAGAATGTTTGGGCTTCATTTGTTTTCGAATCTTTCTTCTACAGTTTACGTACACAACCCGTAAGGCCTATTTTGGCGGCGGTCTTTGAGTTTATTTGTGTTGGTATAAGCGTTTCCAATGTAGTTGGACAAGAAAAAAACTCTAATTGAATATTTTGGACTTCCTTTCAAGTGTTGCTCCCTGAGAAGTGAGGTATCAGGAGACGTCCATGTGAGGATTTTGTGATATTAGCACATGTATTAGGTAAGGGTTGACAAAAGGTTAGTCTACAAGCTTTGAGTTTGACATTAGGTAAGGGTTGACATATGGTTAGTCAACAAGCTTTAACATTATCTAGAAGATGTGCTACTTTTACTTCTCGTTTTCCATTCATTTTGAACTATACAGCTCGACTGCCCACTAACGGACTGCCCAACACACTGAGAGCGTGACTAAAATTAAGTGAGGCTCGCCAGCCGGAAGCATCTCGGCCCCGCCTGATATCATTCCGGAAGCTGATAATAACAACAATAATAATTATAAACGTTGCCGATATGGAACCGGTGTGGTATTGGAGAAGAGGGCAGGATAAAAAGGCGCGGGGTAGAGGGCGTGTTTAAGGTTTCTTTGGTTCTATCGATCTATTGTTTTCATTATCTTGTATCGATTTTTTGTTTAGCTTGCGTGGCGCAGTTTTACGATAATGGACGCAGTGCGTCTCTGTTCTCCCTGAGGACCATTACGGTACATTATTGCATAGACATTATTGTTTCTTGGTGTAACGGAAGAGATGACTTTATTGCTGGCTCTTCTAGTCTGGGCTGCTGAGAGCAGCCGTTAACCTATATATACGCTAGCCGTGCACCACCACCTTCGATTTGGAGCTAAACAAGTCTAGAACTAGTGTAACTCGTGCGGAGATTCTCAACTTATGGTAAAGAGAATCTGTTATCATAGTGTAAAAAGTTAATATCTCGAAACCATTCTAGATAAGGCGATAGTTTTATTTCATGAGGCGTCGATAATTTGTACAATTCTATTTTCTTAGTTTCAAACTGTTTAAGTTTGTACGAGATTCTCATATGAAAGATACTACAGTATATTAGTTATTACTGTTGATTTAAAAATAATTATAGAGGAAAAGAGGAATGAATAAAATGTTTTAAGGCAGTTTCTCGAAATCGGGAATCTCCGATATCTATTTGATTGGACGTGGCGGGAGACAAAGTCTAAGTCTATTACAAGCATGTCAATATTCGATGTGGGCGTTGTCCATGTTCTCTGTTCTAACGATGGAAGTGCCGGGGATTAGCAGCTTGACAAAAGACGCACCTGTAGAACTTCTAGAAGTACGAGAAGAGCGCGGTTTCTAGAGCGTCTGATCCACGTGTATGCCTTGAGCGCTTCACATGGGTTTCCCAGCAGGTTATCACCAGCCAGATCACCTTCTCAACTCACACAGGAGCAGAAAGTTGGTTGTGCCGAACTAGATTTTGTATCGCGGAAGTCACAGAGAAAAGGACAGTAGGCCTACTCAAAATAAAACCCTAAGAACATACAGCTTTGTGTTTTATAGGCCTAACATACATGTGATCGCTTCACTTTTGGCGCGAGTAACTGTAGAACTGAAAACGTTTGTTCCAGTGACGCCAGGCTGCAGTACAGCAATGTTAGATGGAAGTTTGAGAGTTGTGCCACTTTTTGACTGCTTGATTTCGTGTATCTTTAATAAACAAGAAAACCGATTGAAGTCAACAATAAATTTTTCAAGGTTCGTTGGAAAACTGTTCTTAACTTATACATACAAAATGCTAAAGCTTATATGTAGGCCTAGGCAAAACCCTAGGGGCCAGCATAAGAATCTTCACTCGAGCTTTACAAAATTAGCGAATTTGTGAACTTCAAGCATTGCGAAACTTTCAGACATTTCGTCAAAAAACGAAACAATTATCTCTGAGTTAAAGATCGTCATCTCCAGGGGGTTAGCTTTTTAGAAGGTCATCCTAGTTATTCCTGACCTCTGCTGAACCCGTGCTTTCCGTGCAAGTTTTGTGGTCACGTGACACTGTGCAGACTCGAGATCACGTGATGAGCCGCCGTGAGTTCTACACCAGCACCAACTACATCTTGCTGGGCATCAGCGGGGCGGTGGCCGGGGTGCTAGTGCTCTCCCTTGCTTTTCTGGCGGTGAGAGAGTCGAGACTGTGCTGCAGGATCTTCAACTACTTCCTGCCCACACATCATGGCGGTAGAGGCAGACGGAAGATCATCCGGGTCATGCCGAGATCATGTGATAGTGTGCCCACAGCAGACGACAGCCATGAGGAAAGCAAAGCTACTGGCTAATCTGTGTCTATAGTCTATGTAGAAAACCTCCAGATAATAAAAGTGACGTTGCATGGCTCTTATAATTATATATAAGAAAGAAATCAACGATAAAATATGCGTCTTTCTTTGTTTGGGCTCAATATTTTCATAGAAAATGATACATGATAAATGATTGTTCCCAGGCAGTAAAAAGCTGTCGTGATTTGACTTTTTGTAACTAACAGGAATACAATGATTGTGATATAAAGTTCAGACGTTTGTGTTTGGTTCTCTTGATTAGAGGACTGAAGCGTTTATTGAGGTACCGTTTTCTCCTTGTTGCCAGTGAAAGGTTAGACATATCAAGACAAAAGAAGGTTGCTAAGACACGAGTGTTTTGAACGCTCACTCGGCTTCTCAAGCCATCATAAGTATAGCATTAGCAAGGAAAATCTTTTGAGGTATCATTGGGTCCAATCCGGCAGATTTGTGTCAATTTCGACAGGGTAAAACTAAAAGCACCAACATACACAAATGAGATGGAGGACATACTAAACATATTGAGACAATAATCTGCCAAACTGAATATCTCCCCGGACCTCCATGAATTTAAACAACCTAAGATGGCCGCCCACAAAGCCGATGAACTATGCAAATTGTCATAATTAACTTCGAGAATAGTTTACATAAAAACAAAACCGATGTGTCTTTTGGTATGTTTTTAGACATATATGGAATCCAACAGAACCATTATGTATCTGATAAAATGTATATAAAACATCATACTGACTAAATTCGTAATTTAAAATTTAACATGGCCGCCATCCTCATGTAAAATATCTGTCCATTTCGTACCTTTGGGATTGGTTTGCACAAAAACTTAAATAGGGAGATTTTAGTAAGTTTTCAAACATAAACAAACCCTGAGATCATCGCTAATGATGGACTGGGCTTGTAAAAAAGTCTTTACCATTCAATCAATCAATCAATCAAACACAAAGAATATAATGGTACCAAGATTTATTTGGAATGATAAATTCCAAACAGGGTATTGAATACAGTTATGTTATAAAACGTATGTTACACCTAGACCCATGCAAAAGTACAAGCGACGCAGGACATAAAAACATAAATGGTATTTTTTCAGCCATAAAGAATCCGATTTAACCATTCTTTATCTGCTAAATGCACAGCAACACAATGGCCAAATTCTCGTGAAAATTTAAAACGACTACCCGTTAACTATTGATGTGAATGGTCACGATGTGTAAACTGCAGATGTAGAGCAGCATCATACCTGATTACTGTACTATCATCGTGGTCGCAATTCCCACTGCAAGGACAGAATTGAAGAGCAGCTCTTAGACATTTGCGTCGTTTCTTACATCCTTTCTTACATCCACAGACCGGCTCTGTGGCCTAGCGGTAAACTAAAGACGCTCGCTCTGAGATCGTGAGGTACGGGTTCGATCCCGGGCCGAATCAAACCAAGGACTTTAAAATTGGTATTTAGTAACTGATCCGCCTGGTGTCTGGCATTATGGATTTAGTGCCAAGTCTGGTCGGCCCGGTGTCAGGATAATGTGACTGGGTGTGGTGTATGCAGCGCTCCGTACATCACAGTGTGGCAGCACGCTTTCAATTGTCCCAAGCGCCGTCTCTGATATAAGTATAACCTTGTAGTTGAAAAAAGACGTTAAAATTCAAACAACAACTTGCATCCACATATTATTATTAATCAGAGCATGATGTCACCAGCTCTGACAGCAAAGTCCGGGATGAAATTAAAAAAGCTTGCCTTAAAGATACTACATGTATATAAACCGATACAGCTGTAGCAATAACACAGCCATACGTTTATTTTTAGCGCCTTTCCTCAATAGGCGCCCAAAACGCTTTACATAAAATCTCATCCAATTTAGGTGTACGTTGTTAAAAAGTTTACAGGTAGGTCTACCGCTTATCTCTTATAGCCTGTTTCATGAAAGTCTGTATATCGATTTCTGTGACGTCGATACACATTGAAAACGCAATGATTTGTCGTTATTATTTTCACGCGTAGTAATCGCATTGAACATTGCTTAAGTGAAAACAAATGCCTAAGCCCATATTCAGTTGAAAAAACATTTTCCATTTGGACACATCTTTTATGTTTATAACTCAAATCAAGACCATAAAAATCAGGGGCTGTAACTCTCACCAAATGCTGTAAAATTTTTGGGACTATATCAGAAAATTATCACCATAGTATAAACTACATTAAATTTTGGGTAAAGTTTCATGCTTTTATCATTTATATATTCACAATCTTATGACAAAAACTATACATTCATCTCCGACTATCGTCATGTTATGGTTTTTTTTTTTATTAGTTTGCGTTGCAAAACGTTGGCAAGCGCATAGAAAATTATCCAAAATGGAAATAATTATACACTCATGTTTGATGTTCTTATTTTAACTGTTTGCCACTTGCATACATTTTGAGACAGTTATTTTTAACCTTCAAATTTACAAATACAATGCCTACCGTATTTTACCGATCAATTTTAACCCTTTTTGCATCCCTTGAAGAAAACTTTTCCAATTTAATGATTTTATGACACAAGCTATATAACAACAATAGGAGTATTCCTAGTTTCACCCTGCGGGGTGCATCTGTTGTAGAACTAGAAGCGAATAAGAGAAACCTTGTTCTTTTGAGGTATCACTTATTTTATAAAATTTTTTCACTAATTTGAACTATGAGATGACTTGCTTTTCTATTGTATAAAATTACATGGGGTGCATATGCACTAGGGATTGAAACAAGAGTATTCC
>BMAT01000836.1:0-15531 GCA_019649035.1 Elysia marginata | reverse complement strand
CAACAAAGCTAGACAGGCCCTACCATGAGTGGCTGGCGGCCAGAGAAACCGTAAGTAGTTTCCAAACTTGTCTTGCTAGCATTTGAGGCTGTGACAAGACGTCCCAATGTGAACAAAGTGTTTTCAGATACATAGAAACTGACAATACTGTCGCAACAATGCGATGTTATGACTTTCTTGAATTGCATCATGATGCTTTGTCAGGAGAGTTTCAATGAATTGAACAAGAAATATAGAAAAGGTCAACCTCAAAATCTGTCAGTTATGATGCAAAGCAAACTTTTTGTCCACCATCACAATCGACAGATTTTCAATTATGATTTTCCTTCATTTTTTTTTAAAACCGTTAGGCATTTTTGGATAAAAATTTCAATATTACCAACTGGTACAGTTTGAGATATTTACAAGGTTAGAGCTTTTTTTAGGGCAGCCTTTTTTTGTTATGGCTTAAAATACTTTATACTTGGCAGTGTCAGGCCCCATCCAATACAGACATCAGGAGGCGGGAGGTGGCAGCTAAAGGACAAAAGAGCTATGCTGCGTCACAAAACTTTAAACAGTAAAGTTCCATTTTATATTTGTGATCTTATCTAAAAGTATGTTCCTTCTAGAAATTTGAGATATGTTGACGCAAACTCACTTTGCACACCTAAAAAGGATCCTAAGAAGTTAGCTGAAAGAAGAAGGTGTCACCTTGACTTGCATACAGTCAAAATCAGTCTAAATTTGAAACTTAAAGGTAGTATTAGTAAGATATTGCTGTGACAGAAAAGCTTATTTTCCTTACTTTTGAATGCAACAAAAAGAAAAGCTCTATCATGCTTCTGTGTGAAGGTATAGCCCCTTGAAGTTGGCATAATTAGGACTCGTTACATTTTTTTTCTTCAGAAAATGGAGAAAATTGCATTGTTGGATAACTTTAACTATAAAGGTGAAAAGTTTTTAACAACTGTACCAATTTAAAAACCAATTAAGAAACATAAAACTTCAACATGAATCAGGTGTGAAAATTGACTAAAAGTGGTTTTAGCGTCAACATCTAAAATTTAAAAAAATTAAAATCTGAACACTCACTAAACTTTGAAAGGCTATATCTCAAAACTAGGAATTGAGACTTAAGACTCATTTGGATAGAATGCAAAATGCAATATGCGAAATGCTTATGCACCTTTCATACTGGATTAAAGGTATTTCAGATAACAAGCATGTAGATTATTTGAGATGAAAGGTATTTGAGAAAACAAGCATAGCTTTTGTAGAATGATTATTAAAGATGAAAGGTATTTCAGAAAACAAGCATATAGATTAGCTTTCATGGAATGATTATTTGTAAAATAAATTTTCTTGGTTGAATCGCACTTCTTCTAGTACATATTTGTGTAAGGCTCCCAAGAAATGAGTCTACATGCAGTGCCAGCCAATTCAAGTTTATGGGCATTAATATCATATTTTTGCTAAAAAATTGTTTGCATAATTTGAAGGCTCATGCTGTTTTGTCTCAAATCTACTTGTATCCACTTAAATATAAGATAATTGAAAAAAAAAACGGTTGAAAATGTGTTTTAAGGGTTGTTACAACAGAGTAATGCCCTCTGGGATTATATGATATCAAATCTTCAAGACCAATTTTCTCCATTATTTGAAAACAAGGCCACTTATATTCCTTGCCTCTCCAGTATAATGACTCATGAATGAATTCTTATATCCTATGTCCGTTCAAAGCGTAAAAATCCTTAATGTGCGTCTATTGGTCAAGCGCGCCTGCCATCATGAACTTACTTTGGTTAAACTGGAAAAATCCTTGGCAACTTGTGCTGACCTGGAATGCCAAACCGTAATTTTCCGGAATCTCTCCATTACCCCAGTGTTAAAGCTACGGTATTTTACGCATTGGACGCTCTTCGAGAGCGACCCCTTGCAAATTATTTCGGTTTGAACGCTGTTCGGCGTGCACAATGATTACCCTTGTTTACGGTTTGGCTGTAAGTTCCACTAGCAAGTGTGCTCTTATAGTTTTGGTCGAGAACAGTAACATGTCTTAATTGCAGCTGGATAGCCAGATGTGATTGTGATTATCTTCTGCATCCAACCTTTGACACGCCTATGTTAAGGTGTGTTCATCACCACACACACGTCCATGATTGTCAGTATTATTACTGATAAAGAAATCGAGGCATTGCACTGCTGGTAAGGAGACAAAGCAGCTCTTTATAAACTAAGAGTCCAGACATCTGGGCTAGCTTTATGCATTTTCTAGATCTTTCAAATGTGACTGGGTATCGCGTTCAATCTGTCTATCAAGACACTAATAACCTTTGCCCTCACAAGTCAAGTTTCCTTCAATCAAAATTCAAATACTTGCTCTTTTTAAATGAATGTTCAATTTTAGTTTGTATGAACAAAATTTTCTAGTATAAAACAAAAAGACTTAAGATCAAGCTAATTTTTTTTGGGTGTATACCCCATATATGTATCGCATAATTTTAACTAGTCCTACATGTATACTTTTCATTTTCATGTTTTCATCTACAGTTGCTTTTTTTTTGTTTCTAAGAGCAACATTAAACGCGAGGGTTTATGGCTTCCAATTTGTAAGAAGTTTTAAAATGTTCTATTTAAATACAGAAGTAAGCCTATGCCTTCTTACTATATTCAGATTAGTGTGAATGGTTTTTGCATAGGCCTAATAATTATATTACACAAGTCGAAGATATTTATTTAAACGCTGTAGGACATATAATTATGAAGACAAACGGGTAAAGTAAGACGCGCCAATTTGATCTGCAAAAAGTGCGTAAAACTAAAGACAAGATAGTGCCCTTGTTATTTTGTAAATAATCAAAATCAATTAATAAAAAATTAATCTTTTAAAATGACTGTTGCGACCTGAGGTTTTAATAACTTTTGCGGCGTTTATTAAGAAGTTGCACGAGATTACATAAATATCAATTGTTTTCAAGATGAGTGTTGTTGTTTTATTATCATTAAAATATATATATTTTTTTTTAATAGGAGATGATGGTTAATGTTTAACCTTATCTTAGAGTACGAGGCAAGATAAACTTCACTCTAAAGTAAAAACAAACAGAATAGGGTAGTAAAGATAGAAGCACCGGTGCTGGTGAAATCAAAAACCCATAACATTCACTATGTTTTCCAAGCAAAGTAAACAGTCATTTGCTAGTCCCTTAAATCTGCCAGTCAAAACGTTATTAATGGGGTGTCTAAGGCATCCAAATCTGCCTCAAGATGCACATGGGTATGTCTGGCTTGCTGGACGAAACCAAATACAAAGTCAAGCATTGCTGTTGTTTTCACGTTAGGAGCGAAGTGCATGATTTTTGTACATGTGTATCTATGGGGGGGGGGAGCGCGAATTACAGTTTATTCCTGTTTGACCTCATGTGGCCGAGGTCAATTCTCACACGTTTTATGTGGTCACAGCGGAAAAAAGCGTAAACTTTTTGTTCACTTTATCTTTATCTGCAACATATTTGAAACAAGCAATTGATTTGAAACTCCAGGAATATGTGCAGCAGCCTATCTTTACTCCCCATACAAAGTTTTATGTGATTTTGAAACGAACAAAACGAGTTAAAAATTTTTTTCTAAAAAAGTACCTTTTCCGCAAAATCCGCCTGTGGTAGCAAAAATGGACAAAATCTTGAGTTGTGCATCATATATTAAAAAAACTTTTTTTTGTACCGTCAAACTTTTCAGACAGTAAATTGCTCTTTAACAGTTTAAGTTTTCGACTTATGCTTACCTAACTTTGAACGATCTAGTGTTAATAGTTTTTATGCGTAAAGTCCAAACAAATCACCCAAAACCTTAAAAATCCTGAACGTTCTACGACAAATCGTGCCGGCGCGTTCTGGCCAAGGAGTTGGATTACGCATTTTTACGGTTTGGTCGGATTGAGATTAAAATTTTCAGCATCGCTGAACGGACAAACGATATTGAAATGATCTTTTACGCTGTGAACAAGCTTTTAAAGGCCTTTCCAATGGTGTAGGCCTATATTTAACTTCATTTTTTAACATTTCACCGGTACACTCATTTTGTAGGACCCTTTCACTTTGCTATATGACCCAAAATTAACTTAATAACTTTATTTGGTTTAATTACTAATCATTGCTTTGTTTTAAGGATCAAAACATGCTATAACAATTTGTTTGAAACATTTAGAGTTAGTTTTAGAGATAACCACTGTTGCCCAAGCAACCCTCCTTCTTTAGGTGTATTCCACAATCACTGCATTTTGATAACAGAAGCAACAGGTAGAAAAAAAAAGATGAGCCAGATCTTAAAAAAATCTTACCCTGCGTTTCTGAGCCTTTGATTTCTTCCCTGTCGACTCTTGACTTGGTTTGGTATCGTTCTGTACATCTTGAGCCTCAAGAATTGCGGTCGTATCACTTATCCCTCCACCGTTGCAATGGGCAGCCTGTAAAGATCACAAATAAAAAAGGTTCTAAATTATTACATAACAATACTAAACAGTGGTTTCCTCATGTGCCCCCCCCCCTCGCAAACAAAAAATCTAAACAGCCTTAAACAGTCTAGCCTCTTATACAGCATATAATCCTACAACAGTGCGACTCACGGACAAAGTCAATTTAAAATATTTGTGTAAACTTGAACTTTTACCGAGCAAATCAATCAAATTTTTTTTAGAAACTTTGTATGGTCTCATGGCTAAAAATGAGTGCTTTGAGGTTTTTTAAAACTTATATTAACAAAAAAAAAAAAGAAATTAAATCTTTAGTCATGTGAACAGATTTATTTTTCCTACCTCCTCATTCGGTGTGAAGGAGGACAACTCTTGATCCTGCCGCAAGGTCAACTCAGTTTCAAGTTTTGCAATCTGCTCCGTGATTTCTTTCTTCTTTTTCTTGTCACCCTTAGGTACACCATTTTTCAACTTCTGAATCTGGGCTAAATACAATGAGTAAAAGTAAAAACAGCAATATATGGGAAACCTTCAAGTTACAGACATTTTTTTTTTTCAAATCTATTTGTGGCCTCAAAGTAAACAAGTGATTGTACTTATATATTTATGTTTAACCACACTGTATTTAGGACAAATGATTGGTCTTAAAAAAATTGTGTTTTTAAGAAATTCACTTCAAATTTCGTTGTACAAACAAAACCTTTCTATATTTCACAAATCCAAAAGAATTAAAATTGTCAAAAATTAAACCTTTTAAAAAATATATGGGTCATTCCGCCTGTTTTACTTGAGGCTCAAAGCTACTTGAAACATTTAAGCTTAATCTGAATTTTAAAAAAATTACTCTGAATTTTGTGTTTATAATCTCTATTGGTTTGTGGCATGGCATTGGCAGTCATAGATCTATCACTACAGTATCAGTTTTAGTAAGTAGCCCTAGCCTAGATCTAGATCTACAGTTTTTAAGGTTTATCTGACCGTACCGGCCAAACCCATCGAAAATACTAAAATTAAGCAAAGGTGATTGTGAATAGCATGCATATCTCTCTCGGAATACCTTGAAGCTCTTTCTTCTCTTTACGATGTCTCGCAACTAAGTCTTCCTTGGTTACTTCTGCATAGCCCGCAACATCAGTGGGAAATACTACTTCAGAGGCCATCTTTGTTAGGAACACCTCTTCTTTGAAAAGAGTCGATTATCTACTTACGGTCAGAATTTTGTTAAAGCACTCAGAAAAAAAATCATGAAGCTTACAGCCCGGCTTATCGATCGAACCCAGTCAAAACTAGATCTAGATGTTTTGTGATAAAAGAATGATGTTTAGTGGTTTATAAGGTATATAAATAAGACTCTCGTTATAATTGTAGTTTTCGCTATGAGATATTGATTTATTTACTCAATGTCTTTTGATAATATCACACCGGTTAGATTTAGAACGGGGTTATTACAACGGGCTATCGTTTTCATTGAATACGGTAAAATAAGAGCCTATGAAAGGCTGGCCCTATGACTTGATAAGACTTTAAGAGGGTTGGGTCTGTTGACATGAGACATGGCCTAAAAATAAAGACTGGATTCTCTCGATCTAGATCAAAACCAATTAAAAAGTAACTACGTGAACTAGATATCTAGGTCTAACACAATATTTGTTGATGAAAGCTCTAAATCCCAGACTACATAGATCTTTGACTTTTCGAGAGAAGGTTTTTTAACTGTGATTAAAAACCAGGCCTGTTCTGTGTTTACCACAGATAGGCCTAATCTATCTAAAATCTAGATCTAGACTAGAACTCGAGATCGTGTCTGACTTTTTCTGTGCTGTTCACTAGATCTAGATCTAGTAGAATCTAGACTCTAGTATTGAATTCTAGATTATCTAATCAGATAATCTAAATCTAGATCTAGATCTAGCAACCTAAATTTTATAGTCTATCTGGAATAGACACTGTTGACTTTTACACCTTCATTTCAGGATGGTGAGTTAATTATGATATCACAAACCACACATAGATCTAGATCTATAATCTAGTCAAACTCAAAGGCACATTAAATTTGTGGTGCTACCTATGTCATTTATAGATGAAGAGAATTGGGAAATAGCAGCTCCTAAATTTTAAGTTTCAGCCTATCCAATTAAGCCCATTGGGTATTTTAAACCCTGGCAATGGCCGGCTGGTCAGGCTGGCGAAATGAAGGGTATGATTTTATCACCCATTTATAACACCAGCGGGCCAATCCAAGGATTTAAAAGCCAGCCCATTTATTTTATAGGTACTCATGAACAACTGCAGTTCCTATGCCAGGTTGATGGAAAGGCAATCTGGTTTCCTGACTGGGGTGTCACTAGAATCTAGATCCTGAGATTTCAAGTGATCAGTAATTTTTTTGATCTTGTAAAAGAAATTTATTAAAATGCTTCTCATTGAACAGAACCTTTTAGTTTTATTTCTACAAATCAGATAGAATTTGTTACCATGAAGCACATTTATTTATGTTTACTTTGTGATTTTAACATCATCTTTGTTTCTTGTTTTAAAAGTGATGATGCGAAACAATTTTTATTGCAATAAATAATGTTTTTAAAATATAGGGGTTACTAGTATCCTTTTGTAGTTGGCCGCTTCAGATTCACTAAGTGGGCTAAGCCACTGTAGAAGTTTAACCGCAACAAAAATTAAATGCTTGTCCAAGAGCTTTTATGATGTATTAAAAACTAGTAAAACTTAAATTTAAATACTAATCTAGTATTTTTATTTTTATTTCATGAATTTATATTTTTACTACCAACATTTTGGTTGAAAATGCCTTGATATAGTTGGTAAATATAAAAAGAGAATCCAAATTCTATTTTTCTTCAGATCAGAAGTTTTCATTTATAATTACTGAAAATAAGGGTTTTAAGTAGGGATCTGACATCAGTTTCTAAAAAAGTTTATTTTTTATTTATATCTTACCATAAGTTCATAAAATGTGTATTTTTCCTTCTCTCCATCTATAGCATGGAAGGTTGAAAGTCAAGTCTACCGCTGAGCAACAGGAAGCCAAGCGGAAAGAGAGAGAGAAGAAGCTTAAACTTTATAATGCAGCAACAACAAAAATATTCTCTAAGGTAGTACATGTTATCAATCATTCAATGTTCATAATTTCAAGAGCTTGAACTGAAGTTTTCTAAAAAAGGAAACCTCTAGACTAGTGTCACTTTGGAACAAGATTTTCTTATATAGAAACATTATCTGTAATTAATCTTGTGATAAAAGCCAGCCACAAATTAGAACTTTTGCAGTACAAATGAGACTTTTCGTGAGGATAGCTGTGGACTATAATTAGTCAATACTTTAAGCATTTATTAGCATCGATAGTTTTAAACATGTTCCTAGCTCAGACTTTGAGTTTGATTTTTGTATAGAGGCAGAGAGATGGAATGGAATATAAATATGTTATAAATGCTAAACAGGGGCTGGTGACTTAGTGTACTAGTACTAGGGCAGGCTGGTGTTAATAGGTTGATGTTCTAGGCTTTGCTAATGTCAGTTGATAGATTGCAGTGTTAAGGTAGTATCAGTTGATAGATTGCAGTGTTAAGGTAGTATCAGTTGATAGATTGCAGTGTTAAGGTAGTATCAGTTGATAGATTGCAGTGTTAAGGTAGTATCAGTTGATAGATCGGTGTGTTAAGGTAGTATCAGTTGATATTGGTGTGTTAGGGTAGTATTCATTGGTTGGTTGGCATGTTAGGATAGTATCAGTTGATAGATCAGTGTGTTAAGTTGAGGTAGTATCAGTTGATAGATTGGTGTGTTAGGATAGTATCAGTTGATAGGCTGGCATGTTACAATAGTATCAGTTGACAGATAGGTTGATGTGTTAGGATAGTATCAGTTGATAGGTTGGTGTGTTAGGATAGTATCAGTTGATAGGTTGATGTGCTAGGATAGTATCAGTTGATAGGTTGATGTGTTAGGATTGTATCAGTTGATAGGTTGGCATGTTAGGATAGTATCAGTTGACAGATAGGTTGATGTGTTATGATAGTATCAGTTGATAGGTTGGTGTGTTACAATAGTATCAGTTGACAGATTGGTGTGTTACAATAGTATCAGTTGATAGGTTGATATTTTAGGATAGTATTGGTGTGTTAGGATAGTATCAGTTGATAGGTTGGCAAGTTAGGATAGTATCAGTTGATAGATTGGTGTGTTAGGATAGTATCAGTTAATAGGTTAGCGTTTTAGGATTTTACTTACAAGTAGTATGTTTTGCCAAGCTAGTTTGTTCTGCTGCTTCCATTTTAGGACCATTGATACTTTTTTTTTACTAGGTTTCTACTGTTATTGTGTTAGGTTGGTATTGGTAGATTAACATTCAACAGAGATGCTTCTTTTCTGGCATAAATTGCGAGAGTTCTAGCATCATAATTTTACTTTTTTTTTTTTTAAATTATCCATGATCAGTTGGTGTCTTTATTTAGTAATGGTACTTCTAATTTGCCGTGCCGCAAGGTGAACGGTTAGCATTTAAAAAGTTCAGGCATTTTTGTCAGGCCATAGAAGCATCTCTGATACTTGGCTAGGTAGGGTCAATCTCTAAGTTGCAACAGAAACAGTTCACTACATTATGACTATAGTTTGTTATTAAAACTTAGTGTGATAAAGTGTATGGTATGGTTTTCATGAGCTTGGATGTTATGTCTGCCCTTGAAAACGGTAATGTCATGGTGGTCTCGTTCATTTCACAGAGAGACCCGCCACATTTTCAACATTTACTATTGACTTGCTTTTTATCTTTGAAAATCAAAAGTTTTAAACGCCCTCCTCGAACAATTTTTTTCCTGAATAAATTCAAGGAATATGTAATGGACAGTGCAGGGGTGCCAAATTATAGGTTTTTGTTAGCGTTTTTTAATGTTATAGTTTTTTATCCAGCTGTCTGTTTTTTTTTCACACCCTGTGCCATTTATTTTATGTGAGATGCAATGCCAGGCTCATTGCTCGGTTGTTGTTTTTATTAAATCCTCTGGCATCCCCTACTGTACTTTTAATACGACAGTTTTCCCCATACTCACTTTTTTTTTTGTCCAGAAAACCAACGGTGAGCTTGATGAAGAATTGCTGTATTTGTGTGGAGAAGTTCTTTCTGCCAACCCAGACTTCTACACCCTGTGGAATTACAGGAAGGAGGTTTTCCTTGAACTGAGGGAATCAAAGTACGTCTTTCTATTAAATTTTCATGAAGGCTTCCAGTTTGGGTGGAGACAAAACAGCTTCTCACCCAAACTGCCAATCGCACTCCAAAAATAATGTAACGGGAACTACATGTCGTTTCACTGCTAACATTTCAAACTCAGTAGTTTTCAGGGGAAAAGCTGTATCAGGTAGCTGCGTTGCTGTAGATTTACAAGTTTAACGAAAATAATTATGGTGCGTCATTGTCATTTAGGTTAATCTCTGAGATAGACTGTTGTCCTAGCAGCCTGACAAAGCACTGTGTGAAAGATTGTCATTTACAATTCTTTTTAGACTTGCTGCTCGCAACACTTTTTCAGGTCAAAAGTAGCTGGAGAGAGAGATAGAGCAGTGTTCCTTGGGATCCTGGAACTCGAGAAATCTGGAACAGTACTTGAAATTTAGGTTTAGCTGAAAAAGTGCTTAAATTTTGTTTCGATCCTGGAATTGGCCTTGAATTTATTGACGGGCTGAGAAATACAGGTCGGCTGGTCCAGTAAACTGCTGATTCTTTCTTCTTTGTTTTCTGCGTCTCAATTTCTGCCAGTATTAGTAAAATCTGGTCTATGCAGGGTACCTATGCTAAATACTTGCGGGGAGATCTGGGTGTTAGCACAGCTCATAATGAGCAAAGGTCATTGTCTGTGTGCGGTCATCAGGTCTTTGCCATTACAGGTGTATACAGATCTAGTCTTTATTGCCCTATGGCTTCACAGCGCTGAAAGGACATTGACCCGTACATGCAATTTCTGGCAAATAATAATAATTATCTTGACTTCATTCACTACGCAGCCTTGATGAGTTGAGTATTGCAAGATCTCAAGACTATAGCTGCCATTCTTGATGATATTTATGTATTCAGGCAAAGAATGTTCTTGCTCTACTTGAACACAATACAAAAGCAAACATAAACAAAGGGACATTGACTGCTCTTTAGAACCTTTTCTAGAAAAAATATATCAGTACTCCCTCATTACTGAAACTCAAACTAAAACTCGTCGAACGGACTTCATTCTCAACCACTCATGAAAATAGCTGTCTTCTCTTTCCCTCTTTCGTTGCTATTTCCATGGTCAAAGATCGTTACTTGCCCACCCCCTCTCCCCTCTTCCTTTCTCAGCCTGACCCTCTCTCTCTCTTTCTCTTATGCCTTTACTTGATGTTCACATCTTTGCCTATGACTTTAAACTAAAGTATACATGCCTGCTTCTCTCTCTCTCTCACATACTCTCCCTCCCCCTATTCTTCTCTCAAACGCTGTATCTTTTTCATGACACCTTCTCCTTCTTTGCCTATGACTTTATGTCTGCTTCTTCCTCTTCTTTGCATTCGTGAGAGTTCTTTGTCTTTCTTTTTTAGCTCTACACATGCTCCCTCTCTCTCTTTCTCTCGCTCGCTCTATCTATCTCTCCCTCTCTCTCTCTCTTTCTTTCTCTCTACCTATCACCCACCCTCTCTCTCTCTCTCTCACTCTTTCTTCTCAACAAAAACTTTTTAGCAGGTTTTAAAAGTAACCATATAACTGGAGCATTCAGTTTCTGGATAATTGAAGAAAAATTGTCCAAAGCAATTAAGTTGTTGTGCAACCTATATTTATTGATATCCTGTTTTGTATGTCTAGATTTTAAGCTGGAAAAAAACCCCACTATTCTCAACACATGAAGAACAGTCTCAAACATCTAAGAACTTTAGCTGCAAGGCCAACTATTAGTTCTTCTTATCTTTAGAAAACCCCAACCTTTTAAAATCCTAACCCTTTCATCTGTTTCAATCGGTAATTTTTGTGATTATTATTGTTTTTGTTATTCTTCCTCTTATTATTATAATTATAGTTGTTGTTTATATTATTTTTATAATATTCATTATTTTTATTGTAGTACTTGTTGTTCATATTGTATTATTTTTATTGTTCTTCTTATTGTTGTTGTTGTCGTTATTATCACTATCATCACTGATGTTCTAGCTGCTAACGAGGGCAGATCTCGTGTTGACAATTTTGTTCTCTGTTTCTCGCAGGTCCACAACTGAGCTACAGAATCTGTTCTTGTCCGAGTTATTTTTCCTTGAGTCTTGCCTGAAAATGAACCCCAAGTCGTACGGCACGTGGCACCATCGCTGCTTTGTGCTCGACACAATGCCACAGCCAGACTGGACGAGGGAGCTGGAACTCTGCAACCAGTTCCTGAAATACGATGAGAGAAATTGTAGGTATCCAGTGAGACGTAATGAAAGCAGTAATGATCAGACCTAGGTAGATTTTGCTTGTGTTTCATTACTGTATATGTATCTATCTGAATTAAGTTCCGTCAAACTTATATGGCATAGAGTGATTTGATGATATATATCCCAATTCCATTTTTCGCACTTCAGAAAAATGGCTCAATGTAATTTAGTTGCTGTTTTACGCTGAGATAGGTGGTGATCTTATACACCTCTGACATATAGATGCTGTTTTACTATGCCCAGTGATACTCTTCATATCGGGTAGTTGCTGTTTAGTAAAAAACTTTTGCTAAATGATCAGTTCAGGTCTTTTGATCACAGATTCCACATGCAGCCGATAAGTTGTAAATTAAAAATAATAATCATACTATAATAAGAGTGGGATTCCAACCTGCTACCATCAAAATAACTTAATGGCCTGGACTAAAAATTCTGAGAAAAAACATAATGCCTTATTACTAATCCTTAGCTATATGTCTATTTTTATAATTGTCAATTTTGGGGCGAATCTACATCAATATGCCAAACAAGCTTTTTAAAGACAAGAAATTAATAAAATTGGTTGTTTGGATGTTTAAGTTTATAATTGTTAATAACACTTGGTTTATTTTAACATTTTCATAAAAATTTCTAGGCCTCCTAGCCCATAATTCTCTTCTCTGCCACTGATTTAAAAAACGAAGCTGCACCAATTTGCCAAACAAGCTTTTTAAAGACCGGAAATTAATAAAATTGGCTCTTTGGAAAAATATCATGGCTCCTCAATTTTGTGTTGATTCCTGATTGGTACTTGCAGTTATAGATCTAGATCTAGATCTTGGCCCCCACATCAAAACAGTATTAGCATTTCTTCATATAAAATAATCTGGCACGGAATGACACAAATTACAAATCTAGCCAAGACAAAGACCACGGATAGCCAGTGAAGTAGAAATAAGCCACCACTTTGATGCACAAGCATTCTATATTCTTTATCTACCCTTCTTAGATCTCTAGATCTAGTTCTATGTTCTCTATTCTAGGCTAAATATGCCTCCGAAAAAGAGGCGATCTTTGGTGACAAATAAATCTCAGCAAGATGTATGTAGGAGATGGGAAAGAAAACATGGTCAGTGCCGGAGCTTTGAGCTAGAAGAAGAAATCTAAGGCTAGAAGTAGACTCAGACTCAGATAATTCAGTAGAAGAGTAGAAGAAAGACAAAGACCTGTAGATCTAGAACTCCCATATGTAAATATAGAAACTCTAGACCCATTAGCCCTAGATAATCCAATAGTAGAACAAAGACAAAGACCTGTAGAAGAAGATCTAGATCTCCCAAGTATAGACCTGGTGACCCATGGCTTTTGCTATAAAACAGATTAAAAAAAAAGACAAGCACTAAAAGCCTTGCATTACTAGAGCCAGCCTTAGACCTCCAGAGCTGTGTTGCAGATCTCCATTCCTGTGGTGAATGTTGTCTACCCAGAAATTCTTCGCATTTAATGCCAGTACCATTATATACCAAAAACATTAGTTCACCTGCTTTCCTCACACATTTTCAAGTCCCTATGATATGTTGCAATTAGATCTGTTTGTTTTGCCACCCCCTCATACTGTTCATAGAACAGGTACTTTAACTAGTAGTGATAATAATAAATGTTTACTTGTATAGCAGCTTTCTTTTAAGATAAGCTCAAAGCGCTTTCCAATAGATGAAAATACATGTCTTTAAAAAGATAGAAAAACTAATCTCAAACATGACATAGATCAGTACATCTTAAAAGTATTGTAATAACATGATAAAATGAAAATCTCCAGGATTACAATTAAACATAAAAGGGCTGCAAGCATTGTGGCAATAAATCTTTAAAATGGGCATGATTTGGGAGGGGGGGGGGTATTACATTTCTTGCATCCTGTCCAAATGAGTCTGAAGTCGCACAGCCTAGTTTTGAGATGTAGGCTTTCAAAGTTTTGTGGGTGTTCGAGGTCAATTTTTAAAAATTTTGAACAGTTTTCACACCTGATTATTGTTGAATTCCTAAGTTTTATGCGTTTAATTTTTATTGGTACAATTGCTATGGGCCTTACACCTTTAAAGTTGTCTAAACTTTCAACGCAATTAAAATTTAACAAGTCCTAACCCTGCCCACTGGTTAACTCCAAAAGTTGCTAGTGCTTTCTCTCAACGAGTTTTATACATATGTATCACACTGTTTGTCTTGTCCTACCCCCTAGTTCACTGCTGGGACTATCGACGTTTCATCGTTAAGAGAGCCAAAGTTTCGCCTGAGGCGGAGCTCGAGTTCTCCATGAGTAAAATCAGCAACAACTTCTCAAACTACTCCTCGTGGCACTACCGCAGCAAGTTACTGCCCTTGATCCACCCAGACCCAACACAACCAATGGGAGTCAGCGAGGAGGCTATGCTGAAAGGTCAAAAGTGTTTGTATTGCATTTCTCGTGAAATTATTTTTTAAAATTAGTTGGAAGCCTCAGACATTTTTTGATTAGCGAAGAAAAAAGTACTCCCTGAAAATATAATCCTGTTAACCCAATGTACAGCTTTTACAGAGATCTCTGTTTGAGCAAAGTGTGCTATGATGCCATTGTAAGTGCCGGTGACTTTTTTACTTTGATTTCCAGAGTATGAACTTGTTCAGAACGGTTTCTTCACCGACCCGGACGATCAGAGCAACTGGTTTTATCACCGTTGGCTCATGGGCCGTGGTGAGTGCAGATTTACTTGTCTCATTAACCTTTCTGAATTTACATGGGCTATGGTGATTGCAGGTTTACTTGTCTCATTAACCTTTCTGAATTTACATTCTTGGTACATGTGACGCGACACGGTGAAATCAGGTATATGTCAGACTTGGTCAAACCCAGGGTAAGGCTGCTAAAAATAATAAAACACTATTAGATAAGTTTACAGGCTTAAAGACCAAATATCTCAGGTTCCAGTAAAGTTAGAGTAATGATTTTTTCTAATTTAAGTACATATATGAAACTTTCTCATAATACTAATAATTTCAAATGTCCAAAACTTGACATAAGCCTGATTTCACCTTGTTGGGTCACATATTTTCTTGGTGGCTGAGTAAGGACCTTATCAGGAGGATCAAATTTACTTCTCGAAACAGTCAAACATAGTGTTGCCTAATGATGTAGACTTTTCACCTGGTGCAAGATGGGAAAGTTTGTAGACATCTAGGAGGGCAAAGCTTTTGTCACTAAAGAAAAGTTTCTTTGGTGATATAAAAAAGATGACAGTTTGTTTCATGCTCTTGCCTCAAAGTTTTTTTTGTTTATTTATATTCCAAACCTGTTAAGTTTGCTTTTTTTGTTAGATGTACATAAAGATTAATCTATTTCACCAGAATTTATATAGTTTTTTCGTAAAATTTGTCTTTGAAAAAAGAAGGAATATATTGACTTAGTTATTAATTTTTTTCGGTTTCTCAAGGACATTCTTTCTCAAACTGATGATCTTTCATTACACGAGGTTCTTGTTGTGAATGATTTGTTGACATTACACAAGGTTCTTGTTGTGAATGATTTGTTGACATTACACAAGGCTCTTGTTGTTAATGATTTGTTGACATTACACAAGTCTCTTGTTGTTATTGATTTGTTGACATTACACGAGGCT
>BMAT01000835.1:15884-27256 GCA_019649035.1 Elysia marginata | reverse complement strand
CTTTCGGATTTTAGGATTATCCTCTCAACAGGATCTTCAAATTGCAAGGTAAGGAATTGGAAAAGTTTGGTACATTTGGCAATTTTACAGTTAACTGTGGTGAGATGATAATAACTGTAAGTTGTTCCTACCTCTGCATAGCACTGAAGACTAAATTTTTTTTTCTATCAATCATGTAAATTGAAGCTATCAATGAAAAAACTTTCTTTTTTTACTATAAGTATTAGTACCAACTCTATTTCTTACAAAGGCTGAGAGAGAGCAAGAGAGGCTGAGGAGAAAAGAAATGTATTTGAGGCACGAAGAGAGAAGGAGACAGCTGGATCGAGAAAGGGACCGTTACAAGCATGAGCTTATGGAAAAACGTCATAGAGAGGAATCCATGAAAATTGAGAGGGAAAGGAAAAGATTAAGGTGAGAGTCTTGGTTGATCTTGGTGTTAATTATGACAAATTATCCAGTAAAATCTGTGATTGGATTTTTAGTAATATAGGTCAGCATCACAAATTTTTCTTTTGTAAAACAACACTTGAACATAATCAAATTACGTAGGCTGTGTGGTGCATATTTTTTATTTGAGTATTTTAAAGATTATTGAACACATCTAAGGGCTTTGGAGTAGGACACTGAACACTTTAAATTTATGTCCATAAAGTTGGTAAGCCTTTGTATAATGCATATTTTTACCAAGCCCATTCTTATTTAATTGACACTTTTCAAATGAACTGGGCATTTCATCCCTCTTTTTTTCTATTTATCCTTTTGGCCTGGATAATGCTTTGCTGATGAAAATGTTAAGTTGGTTACTCACTGTAGCTACTCCAAACTGCCTGCGTGGGCTGCAAATAGCGGTGTATTGCCTTAAAAATCGGCACTTTTAATCGGCCGTTTGTGGTTTCCTATGTTATTTGTTTTGTGCCATACATCATTAAAACTGGTAAAATCTGCTCTTTCAAACTATGTTTGTTTCATTATCATCATTTTTTAAAGAAGAAAGTAAAATGCCCATATCTGCAGGCTACTTTTAATGTAATCAGGTGCTCGACGCAAAAAATTTCGTCAAGATTTTGATCTAACAGTTTTTAAATCGACCTCTGAACCATGCCGCTCCTTTCACTAACCCCAAAAACTACACCTAGACAGACAAAAGAACACTGTTTTGTTTCGTATAACATTTTAGTCGATGCGATAAAAATTACAGGGAAAATAACCCAAAGTTTCGAAAGGCAGACTCTATGTTATATCATTTTAAACTTTGTTCTTTCTTCTCTGTAGTCTGAAAATTTGAAACGAATCTGCTAATAAAGCACTCAATGTAAAACTTCTGAGCAGGCCCGTTTTCAACATGGTTGCTGGTTTGAAATGTGGATCTAGATCTATACTAGTTATAACCAGTTAACAAGGAGTTAAATACTATTGAATTCAAGCTAGTTTCTGAATTTATTCTTTGTTTTATTTGATTAAAGCCTAAATGAAATGTAAATTGTTTCTTTGCATAAATAGTCACCGAACCTAAGTGTTACATGATTGTCATATCCCCTAAAGCTTTTTATAGCACTAGCATTTTGAACAATGAGCCTGAGGATCAGTTCAAACAGAAAGTTTTGTTTTCATAGAAACATTAACAAAAACTTTGTCCCTGATAGAAATCTACTTGAAAATCGTCTCAAACTCATATGTAACAATTGAAAGTAATACAGAACTCTGAGTAACATCCTTAGTTACAATTACATAATTCTTAATTGTGCTGCCTTGCAGGCTTTAACCCTCAAACTGCTAGACCGCTCTATTCATTAACGTGTTAAACCACAGAGCTCTAATAATGTTTTGTTTTTTACTGTTGTTTGCTTTTTTCAATGGACAAGGTCTATGTGGGTCTTAGAAACACCTTCTGGCAACAGGCAAAGGATGTAGACGTAGCTCCTAACATTTTATCTTTAAGACATCTTATGCAGTTTGCACATGGTTTAAAAGGCTGAAACTTATGTATTTATTGATATTTAGAGTAAATTTTGGTCTAAGTGTGCTGGTTTTAGTTTAATACATCTTGGAATGAGTAAATCAAATAACGTCGGGCCTTCTAGTTATTTATGTGAATTTTTTTAAATTGGTAAAAATATGAGTTCTTAACTTTTTACCAATTTCAGGCTTTTATATGAACTTTTTCTATTCATTGCATTATAGATTTAGTAATATTGTCATAGAGAGATTGAATTTTCCTTCAATTTGATGTATAGTTGATATATGAGGGCGTACTGCATGATTTTTAAACATTTTTTAAAGTTGGTCCAAAATACACTTTATCTCCATCGTGGAAATGTCCAAAATGGGATTTTTGCCATGTTTGAGGTGAATAAAATCCAACTTGTGTGATTTGGAGTGATCTGAAAAAAATTTAGCTTGTTGTTAGGTATATGAAAATTGTGTATAAGAAGAATGGACGCTGTATGATGACAAATATTTTAGTTTAAGTAAGCCAAAAATGGCTTTTTAGCAATAGTGTTTTGCGCATTTTTCGTCAACTTCAAAATTGCATAAAAATCCTTTTAAAAAAAACAAGATACAACAATAAATTTAGTCTACATTCCCCCAACGCGGCAATCTTATTTTGGTTTGGAGTAGCTACTCACAGGAAAAACAAGCCCCTACTAGATCATAGATGTATCAAAATTTAGCCTTTTAAAATTTTTTTTTCTTACATTTAAGCTGCTTAAATGAATTGAAAGTATCTCATACCTTTATACAGATCAAATCTTATTTTTTCTTACTCAGGCTATTTACTAAAAAATTTGCCTCAAAATAAACAAATTAATGTGCTGATTATTATTGTTAATATTCTGTTTTAGAACATTTAATGTACTTAAAATGGTACCAGATTTTTCTGTAGGCTAAGTAGTTCTTTTTATAAAATTATATTGAATTTAGATATTTGTCTCGCATTGTGTCCAAATGAGTCTTTAATTGAAGACCTTATATGGCTTTTAAAGCTTAGCAGGTGGTCAGAAGCCAATTTTTTTTTCATAAAATGACAGTAAAATCATTTCTTAACAGTGTCAACACCTGATTTAGGTTGAATTTCATGTTTTGTGTGTTAATTTTCAATTGGTATGGTTGCTTTGGCCTCTACACCAGTATAGTTGCCTAAACTTTAAATGCTATTTTCTCCCCTTTCTGAGTTTTCACAAGTCCTAACGCTGCTGGCTTCAAACGGCTAAAACTTCATACAGCAACATGATAGAGCTTTTCTGTTTGTTGTATATGGAATTAGAGAAAATAAGCTTTTCTGTGATACTATCTTTCTACTTTCCAATTTTGACTTAAGACTCATTTGGACTGGTTGCAAGACATTTTTTTCTTTTCTTGGCAAAATGTACAAAGTGTCGAGGTAAACGTTTGATTGAAAAAAGAAGGAATAAATATATGTAACTTGCTTTTCCATCACCTTGTTGAGACACTGGAAATTTGTTAAAACCAGAAAAAGTCTGAATATCTGAATATTAATAAATTTGGCATAAAAATTCTCAGAATTAAAAAAAAAAACCGAACCATAAATCCATTTCTTTTGTTCCTATCATAAAATTAAAATTGTATTGGTTTGGGGTACCTATTATTAACTTGGTGTGTGACAAACAATGCAGTGCTGTGGTCTTGTTGCATTGTCCAGGGATGCAAGTTTTCCGATTTTAATCGGAATTCCGATTTTTTCGTCTCCCCGATTTTTTTGATTTTCGTATTCCTTCTTCAACCAGACAATCAGCAACAAAAAAAAGTCGGAAAATTATAAACTTATTATAGTAAGAACTTAAACCGAGAAAAGACAACTGGAAAATCGGAAGCGAATTACAAACCTTTTTCCGATTCTATGGCGATACCGATTATTTCTTTTTGTTTAGCGGTTAGTCGATTTCCGTTTATTTATATATATGTAGCCTCATCGCCCGATTTCTTTTTCGTGATGAGTTCGAAACTGTCCACACAATGGCCAATGGGCGTAAAAGCAAAAGTGAAACTGAAAGTATGCAACTGATGATTTTTCTTGTTTATCTTTTCATCTTTTGTATACTCCTTGTAGTTCTACTTCTAGGCCTAGTCATGAACAAAGTTATCTTACGATAATACGAACACATGGTTCTATGACTGTTCAAAACATCGAGAGTCCTTTATAATCCTTTCTTACATTACATCTAGATCTAGCCCTGAGCAATCTTGTGCACTTCGTCTTTTTTTTAGTAGATCTAGTAGTCTTACTCTTCAAATCTAGATTAGATCTATTCTATCTCTCTAGATTAGACATGGAGAAACAGTGTAGCTAGTCATTAACTGACTTAGCCTTACTGGCTTACACTAGAAAATCTAGATCTAGACTCTAGTAACATTTGCTTACAATCTAGATTATAATGATCATGGTGGCCATTCCCAGTCTAGATCTAGCCCAAATTAAGTTTTTGGATCGGAAATCTATAACATCACATTGTGTTTCTATTTCAAAGAACAAAAGAAGGAGAAAGACATCAACGGAGACTTTTATTCTAGAATCTAGTTATAGCAGGAAAAATTTCGGACAAGGATGGTGTTGCATGATGTTAGCTGTGTAAAAGGAGAGTTTCTTACCAAACTGGTGGCAAAATCGTTTTTGGTAGACACTGAAAGGCTGGCTTTAGTAATCAGAATAGCGCGCGCTCGGAAACTTCCACAAAAAAATTTCCTGCTTTTTTCTTATGAGCTGCTTGTATCCCTGATTGTCAAAAACATTTTTTTTAAAATGCAGAGCTTCTAATTTTGTTATAAGGTGGTTAGTTAACATCTGGCCAGCATGTTCAGCAGGAGCTTGTTTGAAAATAATACAGTATATCACGATATTTTGTGGAGGGGCAGGGGTTAGTGTTAAACATGAATTCTATACCTCTTTAGCTATATTGTGGTTGATCATTAATTTAAATAATGTGTGTGTCTGTTACTGCAAGATGACTCTTCAATGATATTCTTGTAAAACAATTCTTTCAATTTTTCTGTTTGATTACCTACAAATTTATCTGATTTCAGGGAAATGAGGGAAGAGTTAGAGAGAGAACGCATTGAGACAGAAAGGCTTCGCTTAGAAACAGAACGTTTACAGATGGAAAGGGAACAAGAAGCGTATAGAAGGGAGCAGCAAAGGTAGGAAATGACTGCTGATTTTCTTATTGACCAAATATATCTCTCCCACTTAGGATGAGTTATGTTTTTACAAGCCATCCAAAATAGAGTTTTTATTTT
The DNA here is from genome assembly GCA_019649035.1 of Elysia marginata. NCBI lineage: Eukaryota > Metazoa > Mollusca > Gastropoda > Plakobranchidae > Elysia > Elysia marginata. The sequence goes on along the minus strand of BMAT01000835.1, from coordinate 22,000 downwards.
TAGTCAAGATACGGTTTCCAGTTTAACCTACCTAGTTTGTTAAGATATTTCCAAGTCAGGGCTTCGAAAAAGAACTTGCAACTGAAAACATAACCAATTTTTTAGTTTAATTTTATATAAATCCCTCAAGGGATTTGCAGGAAAAAATATCTGCCAATGCAGGTGGTCTCTTTAGAAAGATGGTTGTTTAGTCAGGTTTGAGTCTATACATCTTTTTTTTTTTTATCCCCTAGATTTAAGAAATAAAATTATTTTATATAGATGGGTCATTTTTAAGGGGCGCAAGCTCATCTAGTGATTTAATTGTTTTCTGGTGGCTTCACTTTATTCTTGTTTGACTAATATTCTTCAATCGAATTAGAGTTTTGCAAGACAGACGCCCTATCAAACGTACTTCAGAGAGGCCAGTGCGAGAGGATGGCTGGGCCCCTAAGCGCCATGTTGACAGATATGAGGGGCCTGACAAGTATGAATTTTAATTTTTCTTTTCATTTAAGCTTTTAGATTTTTTAGGACAGATTACTTCAAATCATTTTGTCCAATATTTTAGGCAGAGCATTTTTCAGCAGTGAGGAGAAATCAATATCAGCACTTTGTTGAAAGTGCAACATCTTGATTATCATCTTCTTTTTCATTGGCTGTTTTCAACAGCATTATTTAATGAGCCAATTGTCATTAATGCAGAAAAGTTAATTGATCTGAATCTATGATCATTTGAAAGTTTATATGGAGAAAGAGTGTTAGCCAAAACAGAAAAATGGGGCAGGGAGGAGTGTTCTATTGAGTGAGATGGGTTAAGAGGAGTGCATGTAGCTGTTGTAGGTAAGGAAGGAGAGTATAATTGATTAGAGAGTTGAGGAGAATGTGTGTGGGTGTCCGAGAGAGGAAGAGGTGCCCTTTAAAATATTATATTCTAAATATTAGAATCTCTTAGCCTGATTGAGCATTGATTTTAAGTTAATGTAACTTAGTATTGACTGACTAAACTTAAATTGAATTTTTGTGCCCTTGTTGACCTCAACTTTGCAACTTCACATAATTAATCAAAATTGATCTTGGCTTTGTGCGTCGAAGTTAAATGATTTGTGGTAAATAAAGAAAGTTTTTTTACAAAGTAGGCTTTCACTGAATAAAACATCAGATTGACTGTTGGAAAAAGCAACCGAACATTCTCCACTTTTTGTGTTTACATTTGGGTATATTTTCTAGCTTATTGACAGATCACCCAGTTATGTGTGTTTCGTTTTCTTAATGGTTAGTAAAGAGCAAATGGTTTTGTAACATATTTTTCCCATACAATCACAAACTCTGCATTTGTAATGAAAGATTAGAACTTGTAATTGATTAATCGTACTTACTGTGTGTGTGTTTGTTTTTTTTTCTTAATATAAGAACCTAGGATTGTTCCTTTATCCTGAGTGTGAGCAGTAAAAGAGTTTAGATTAAAACAAATTTTTTTTTCAGGCATAACAGGTATGACCGCAAGCCAGAAAAATATGAAAGGAGGGAGTATGAAAGGCCTCAAAGGGGATATGATGACCGGAGAGAAGATAGGGGTGCAAGACATGAAAGGTAAGAACCACCATTTTGAACCTCTTTCTTGTGCCCAAAATTTAAATTTTGTGTCAAACATAATTTTGCAACAGTAAAACAAAGTAAGATTACCTCATGTGTTGTTTTTTAAATTTGCATGGGATGCCTCTTTTGCTGTAATATGTGATCAGTTAAATAAATGGAATTGTTCGTGATTATTCCCCTAGGTATGACCAGCAATTAGAACGCCATCCTCAGCGGCCTGAGCGTGAGGTACGAGAGAGAGACTATGCTGGTGGCAGCAGCTCAAGGCGTGGGGGCGGCAGCGGGGAGGAGCACCATCGGCCCAGCTACCACCACCACAGAGAGGAGCAGCACCGTTCCTCAAGGGAGCCAAGGTCAGCTCGCGAGGAGAGGCCCCCGCCAAGAGAATCTAGGGGTGGGCCTCGACACGAGTCCAGGTCCGATTGGAAATCTGAGAGAGGTGATGGGTTTTAGGAGGCTTATATACCTGTGTGATCACTATCAAGATTGCGCTTGTGTTCTTCAAGGTCAATGAAAGAGCCTGTGGAGAAAACATATTACATCTCAAAGTTTTTTTTTTTAATTAGACTGGGAATGTTTTCTTTTGAATTAAGTGTCACACAAGATATTAGTAACAGTACAACCCTTGTCCATTTTTTAAAAGACATCAAAATAAAATTATTTACATTCTTTTAAAAGGGTGTAAATTTTCCAGTAGATGAAAAATTTTCCCTTGAGCTGCCTAAAGTATGGCACCCACCCAGTATGTTTGATGTTCAATCTGGGCTTTTTGCTAAAATAAACAGAATTCCCTCTCAGTTCTTAGTTGTGGTACATGTTGTAATTGCCAGTGTAAAAAAGACGCCCTCTAGATTATTTTTTAACATCACTGTGGTCAATTTGCACAATTTTTGTGCAGTAGATTTTTACCACCACCTCTCTTAAGATTGGCCCGTCATACTTTTTATGTTTCTTTAAACAACCTTTGTGTTAAAACAGTTAATTTGCAACAGGAGGTTAGTCCCTGCTTGGGCGGTATGTATCTAATTTTAAATCAGAACTTAAGCAGCTTAGTTTTTATATATCCACTGGCAATCATTGCTTGAAAAACATTTCTTCATATTTTTTTTTCTCAAGGCCTTTAATATTTTTCTCTTTTCTGTTTCTGCTTTTGTATTTAAGACATTTTTAAAGCCAATAGCTTTTGCAACTACTCTTACTACAGAACATGCTTGTCTATTTAATAAATTCACACTCCTTTGAATTTTTGTTTTGCATGTCAATAATCATGAGGATTTTTTATAGCAATTACACCGACTATTTTCTTACAAAAGCAGTCAAGATATCATTTCTTTTGACTGAAGTTGAGGTTAGAAGATAACAAGTGCTGGCCAAGACTCATTGAAACTTGAAAAGGAAAAAAAAAACATGTTCCAGTGCAGAGGGGGTTGAAATATTGCTTAATTCTTTTTGCTATTAGTGAAAAATTCTTATGTGCACAGTTCAAACAGTCTTTGGTCAGTTATTAGATTTCAAGCACATAATAATTAAACTGTATGTCAGATCTTGGCATTAGAGGCAAGTTTTGCCTACTTTTAGCATTCCTTACTTATTGTTAACTGAAAGTATGTAGGTTGACACTCACCTGTCTCTTGAGAAAACAAAATTTTCACTAGCTTGTTTACTGATTTGCTGAGGTAGAAGTTAATGGTTTTCTTCTCATGTGACGAAACTTATTTCTTTTATTTTATATAGGAGAATCATGTAGTGTGATTAACATTTGGAGTATTTTGAAATTGTATTGTCATTTTCTTCTTTCCTTTGCAGAGACGAGCAGGGGTTCTGGGGGCGGAGTGGCTGGTTGGAGTAGCGGTCCAAGTGAGCGTGAGGTTGTGGACACCAGCGATTGGGGCCATCAGGGTGGACAGGAGGATGACTGGGACAGCGGTGCAGTAGTAATGAGTCAGGGAGGAGGGGCAGGTCGGACAACCTATGGCCAACAGGCGCCTATGATGTCATCAGGATCTGTCTATATTACTCAGCCAGCCTTACAAGGCGCCCCAGTAGTGCAGGGTAGCCTCACAAGGCAAAGTGATAATAGGTATGGTATGGCTGCTGCCACAGTTAGAAGGTTTTAGATTTATGAATGAAGTTGTTTACCGTTACTCGTGTCAAGTTGAGCTTTGAATTCATTGATCATGTTCAAAAAAGATTTACAATATTTAATTGAAAGAAAGATCATGAAGAGCATGATGTAAGACATTACAAGTACACAAAGTAGCATTTTTTGCTTTGCCATATTAGCTGAGCCAATAGCAGTGTATCCTTTTGGCCAGCTTCATAACACTTATCAATACTGTGAACATGAAGTACGGGATTGAAATTTATGGTGCTTAATGTCCTCTTATTTTTTTGTCTTGTTTAATTTTTTTGAGTCAGCACTTATCACCCTTTTTGTCTGTGAGTGAATGACATGCGAACAAATAGAGGTGAAACTGTCCTCTGGAGGAAAAATGTTCTATTCATAAGAATCTGTTTTTTAACAGTATGACATGCACACTGAGCGCTTTACTCTGGTTTTGGCTATGATCTTTGGAATTTAAACCATGTTAACATTTTGAATAGATTGTTTGGCTAATGTCTTAAAATGATACTTGAAGATACTGCCAATATTCATTAAAGACAGTGTTTTGAATTAAGGAGCTAAAATAAAAGGTACAAAGTTTTCAAAGCTATTTTCTTCATATTTGTATTTGCAGCTTCAGCAGTATAGTTATATTCCGTTATATTGTGGTCATTTATAAAAGAAATTTGTTTATTTTTTTATGCAGTGTACTACTCAAATATATCTAGTTTATGATTTGTAAGTTACTTGCTATCTTTAATCTTGAGTTCAAATGTTGTGATTTGATCACCTTTGTCAATGTGAAATTGCTTATAAATGACTGTGTTTTGCTTGTTCTCTCAGTTCATGGCAAGTCATTTGATTGCAAGTTGGGATTAGGTTGAATTATTTTAGCTGTTATTGAAACTAAATGATTTGTGAAATAAAAAATAAAAAGATTGTTTCATATTTGTTTTGCAGTCTGTTCTTTCATTTTGTGAAAGATTTGTCCTAGTTAAATTTTGCTAAGTTACATATTTCTCACCAATCAGTATCCAAGTCTCAATATTCTTACTATTCTGTTTGGGCTTTTTTGATTAAACTCATAATTTGAAGTAGGTGAGGTTCAATTCTGTAAAATCAACATTTGCATTGAGGCCTATGAAAGATTTTACTACTGTACTTTTTTTAGCAACGCAACTGGCCAGCCTTGCTGGACTAGACAAACACAGAGCGATACTACCTTTTTGCGGTGTGTTGTGTTCACACAATTGTTTAACCTACTAAACATCATCGGATTGTTATGAAATTCGGCAGCCAATCAGATGAGACGCTGATCTTTCACTTGGTGGTTTCGTTTATATTGTGCGGTTCATAGAAGCCGAGATATAAGTTTGTAAAGTTAAAGTCCGTTGTTTCGTTTCCTATGATCCGCTCACTCCGAGGATACTTTGAGCTGTATTCTCGGAAAGCTCTTGTTTATTAATGTGTATAAAATATGTAAATTGGTGCAGTAGTTTATTAACAGCGGCATTTTAAAGGTAAGAAAAATGCTGAAATGCGATCGGCAAAGCCAGACTCTAGGTCTAGGGAATTGTCGCGAGTTATGCCCCTTGCACACCCGAGTAGGCAGGTGAAGGATGCCAGTTATCATGAGATCGAGTTGTGTTTAAGTAATACCGCTCTTTCATAGGTCACATTTGTGAATGTTGGCTTGAACCCTGGCTGGTTCAGAGGTCATATTCACCTTATCGCACTGTAGGCCTAATGAATCACGCGTTTTCCGTACATGGCATATTTTAATTGAAAAAAATTAAGATCAAAGCATCATTTACATGCCAATTTAATTTGTACTAGCGAATTTTATGATCATTTTGAAGTAAACTCTCTTCACAAATACTTTATCAAAGTTTCTCGATCTTCCAATGCAACTGATACTAGATAAGTAGAATGTAGATCTAGATTTTCTAGATTTCGTTTTTACTGGCGATAATATTCTGCCAATGTCAAAAAACTTTGCTTCTTCATATTTATACCCGATCTTCTTATATAAATGATAATTGAATGAAATTAACGCTTTTCCTTTCTCATTCTGCCTATGAAGTGTATACTTTTTCTTCTGTCCCTTTTTCAGGCATATTTTTCTCAAGAGAAAATGCATTGGAGCTAAGTCTAGATTAGGTCTAGACAACGGGAGTGGGTGTATTCACTATGTATGATTACTGTAGGTCTACTATTTGAACTAAAAAAACTTGTTAGGTCATCAAGAAATAACAGCTTCCGATGATTTAAACCATACGAGAATTGGCTGCTTTTGGATTCTAAACCAGAAATGAAAAAAAAATCCCCACACGAGAATTGGCTGCTTTTGGATTCTTAACCAGAAATGAAAAAAAAATTATGTACTGATGCAAGTGGAGAAACTAGGAAAATGATTATGCCACTTTTTTTTTTT
>BMAT01000833.1:236078-261918 GCA_019649035.1 Elysia marginata | reverse complement strand
GAGAGAGAGAGAGAGAGGAAGAGAGAGGGGGAGAGATACGTAGATAGATAAATAGATAGATAGACACAGTAACAATGAATTCTTTTCTTACAAGTAACTTGGCGTAGCAAATAATCCGTGTGCTGAGAATAACAGAGGTTTATCGTCAGCAACAACCGCAAATAGATTTTATCTAAGGCTGCCTTTCTACGCTATATATACCATTGTTGTTGAAATTCACGAAGTTCCGAAAAATAAAATCTGATAAATTAAAAAAAAATAAAGAAAACATACCGTACACGAACAGGAAAGCTTCTTGTTTATTGATAAAAGGAAAATTTTTAGACAAGTAACTGTACTTTATATAGTGATGAGTAGGTCTATTTAAGAAGCATTGAATGACCACAGGTTCTCAAGTAAAGTTTTCGTCATCAACAAAAAGCACTTAATTAAAGTCAAGCTATTTGTATTTTATGTTTAGGGAAACAAAAAAAATGAAAGTACAAAAATCTAAATTGACTTAATACCAAGAGGCAGAGTAATAGGGCAGAGACATAGATAAATAGATAGATAGATAGAGAGAGAGAGAGAGAGAGAGAGAGAGGAATACAATGTTGTGTGAAAAATGGAGAATACATAAAAACATAAGGGCCAGTGTGATGTGAACAAAAAGCAATGTCTCAGAATAAAAATATGGAGACATTATAACAAAAAAGTTATTATTGAGAAAAACCTTTGCCGAAATGAACAAGAAAGTCCATTCTGTACAATAATGTGTGTCCCAATAAACTTCCTTATTGCTTAATTCTTCAGGCGTCAGACGAGCTTTGCTTTCACATGGTGCAATGCTAAGGATGTGGCGACACTTGGCCAATGAACAAAGAAATACAGAGAGAGACAAAGCGAAAGAGAAAGAGAGAGCGAGAGAGAGAGAGACAGAGAGAGAGAGAGAGAGAGAGAGAGAGGTGTTTGTTGAGCTTTAAAGATTGACAGGCGAACAGCTATGTGAACTGTGTCCTACCAATTGAAGAAAAAAAGTTTTGTTTTATTTTGTTACGATTATTAGTCAAGCTAGCAAATCTTAAGTTGAAGCCTATCTTCATTGAGGAAGGAAAGAATAATCTCTTTAAAAATTAAAATTAAAATTAAAAATACTTGTTTCCCCTAACAGTACTACAAAAATCTTGCTCTTCGTACGAAACGAATTAGAGCCATTTCCCGTACATATTCATAAATAGACTTGTAATGCTTGTATCTAAAATCATGCAAGAAAATAACAATTTCCGAGGTGTAAGATATTCCTAAGCTATTTCTGTTGGAATCAAAGATTGAAATGGACACATTTTCATGAAATCACTAAATATACCCTCCATACGCACGCTAATTGCTATGTTATAAATATTATATTATTGTCAGCAATGCTATAGATTTTCCTATTTCGTAAATTTATTCCTTCTGTGAAGAATCGGCAATATACCATTTTTTTTCTTTTTTCATCATTCAAAAGATATAATTAAACTAGTTTATTTTAAAGCCTGAAAAGCGCCTTGTTTCCAACTATAATTCTGAAAGCCTAATAAATGTATACAGTCACATAGAAGTTTGTACTTACTCAAATTCAGCTTAAGAAGACTACATATTTTAACAGAATCGACCACTCATTTTTTTCAAATTGCTGATTTTAGTTCTTGATTTCTGTCCAATTTAACCTGTGAATATAACCGTGGAGGAATAATCAGAAATGTTAGGTGAAAACGATAACGCAAGAAAGAAAGATGAAGGAATTTCCCCTTACGGACACCGAGAGGGCCATTGCAGTGGAGAACTTTTAATTTGACATAGACGTCATTACTTCACGGAAAACTCTTTAGGAAGCGTATCTATATCCTTATCCATAGTTGCTGAAGAGACCACAGATCTTCATGTTTTCTACACCAAATGCACAACAATCAAAACTAGTTTCAACCGATCATTATTTTGATACAAAAGTAAATCTTTAATTTATGCTAGTTTTCTACTTATTTTCCCAACAACCTCCGTATACCAAAAAAGAAATGTTTCAAATTCGAATACAAGTATGTAAGAATTTTATCATGAGCCATTTATTTTACGGCGAAGCATGTATTACTTTAATTTTAAACTCTTTTGTGTTTGCTTGTTTCTTGACATCCTCCTCCACAACCACCACCACCTCATCATCATCATCATCATCATCATCATCATCATCAAGTGCCGTGCAGAGAGGCGTTTGCTATCATGTCATTCTCGATCCCCCGTTGCTCCCAATGTCTCCATCACCCAACCTTTGCAAAGCCACTTCATCAGGCCTTCTTCTCCCGTTGTTAACCCCTTTTACCCTGAGCACTCCTGTTGTCATTAGATATTCCAATTTTTCAATATCATCATGTGCCTGCAGTTTGCGAAATTTTTGTTTGAGTAATATATTCTACCGTCGTTTTCCATCGCTGAGTAATAATGTCTCCAGTCAATGGCGTACACTACATAAACTTATTTTCGTTCTTGAAATATTATGCATACTTTAATTTCTATGATCGTTCATGTTTTATTTTAGAAATAAGCTCACTTAATCATGTCTACCTGTATAGCTAAAACCATGTAATCTATAAAAGGCAAGATATGAATTCTTAAAATAAATTGGACATGAGTTTATCCGCACGTACAAAAATAAATAAAAAGTGACAGTATTCAAATTGTTTCATTTTTTATTTAAAAAAAAAGAAGTGTATGCGTCGTGGCATTGAAACACAATGTTCAACTTTAATCATCGGAAAATTGTCATTTTTGTCTTTTTAAGATCCATATATATCTAAGCCTACTTAATTAAAAACTCTGGGCTGCTAATGTTTGGAAATAAAGATCAAGTTTGTTATGTCAATTACTTGCAAGATCAAGTTCATTAATTTTGTATGCGCTTTGCGTACTTTAAACAATAACACTTAGGACTATACTTCGTTCCTCTTGCACAAAAAGTTATTATAAAAACTCACAAAGATAACAGAATTAAGACGAAAAAGGTAGATTAATCAAAGAGCTCAGACTTTTGAATCCTAGTATGAGTAAGAAACAACCGAAACACATTTAAGTCCTACAGATATTATAGTTTTTTTCACTACATATTTTTCTATAGAATTTTCTCTTTTCCTTTCTTCACCATTTTGGGATCTATACGTCTCTGTTTAGCCATACCATTTCTCAATTCCTCTTTTTATGTCTGTCTGCCTTTCCATGCGTTTCTCTATGTTTAGCTATACTCTCTCCCTCTCACCCATTCTTTCTTTCTCCCTGTCTTTCAATACTCGGTCAAAATGTTTTCAAAGCTATTGAGGCTGTGCATATTATACAAATATTGCATTTATCCATCAAAATGGCGAACGCTTCTGGAATTCAGAGTAAAACTCTTTTTTTGACCCCACTTCACGTATAGCCACAATGATCCATAGCATATGGGGGTAAACTCTAACTTCCGGGAGCGTCCGCCATTTTGATAGCCAAATGAAATATTTTTGTATTATGCCTAGCCTCAATTGATGAGTATTACTATTTTATTTTACTTATTGCTGAACTCAATAAATATATTCATAAGATATGAGTATGTATACTATGATAAAAAGAGACCACAATACCAATCTATTGAAGTGAGAATTTTAATTTATGCCAATTCTACGATAATAAAAATCAGTAAAGGTAATATGCAGCTAAACTCATGTCAATCATGCTAAAAATAATGTAGTAATGACAGTTTTAGTTATCTCTTAAAAAGGTATAGTGTTACAATAAGGTTTAAACAAAAGAAGTAAAGTGTGTTTGATGTATGTATAGATGATAACTAAAAGAAAACTACAAATTCAAAAGTAAGGTTTTTGATACAAGAAAAGAAAGCAAAAACCAACACAGCTTACATAAAGTTTGTTTAGTTTAATTCAAGTCACAACGTGGTGCTCTAAATTAGCGCACAATACCCATGCCATGGTTTATGTTCTGTTCACTTTACGTTTGAAACAGCGTTTAAGAAGAAATACAAGAGAAAATGTTACCCTATCAAAACTATATTACTTTCAATAATTATTCATCTCTATTACACAGTAAATGCTTGCGCCTTGATTAAGTTTACGTCCTCTATCATAGTGGTAGTCAGGAAACGACTCGATTCTTTTGCTACGTCTTTTGTTTTTTTTTTTCTACTAGGGTACATAAATATAGAGAGAAAAACTTTGAGAAGAGGACATGCATTACAATTCTTTTTCCAAGTAAAGGGATAGCAAGGAAGTTTCTTTTTAAAAATGAACAAAACAAGGATCAGAAGCAGTCACAATTGAAGCAAGTCACAAGTGAAAAACATAACGCACAAGGTTAAAAAAGAGAATTAGTAAACAAAATGTGAACAAAATTAATGTGTGATAATTTTGGATAGTGACCTATTTTCCGAAATTGGGTACCGGCATACTAAACATTAATGAAGTGTCAATGGTTGAGAACTTCAACAGGGTTGTTGCCATTGTCTAGCAAAGGTGTCGTGCTTTGATCTGAATCAGATACATGTAGTTATTTAAAGGGAACAAAGAGCATAAAGGATGAATGATTAAGAATCAGTATTAATGGTTCAAATTCTGCGTAATAGATAACCAAGACGGATTGCGATTTAACTATGAAAATAAAAGATGATACATATGTAAAACAAACCGAAAAAAGATTTTTCCTATGTGCCTTTCCTATCTACTGTTTCAAATGACACGGTTGGTTATAAAAAGGATTAATAGTTTTTACTGATACCGATATTATACGCTCTAAATGATTAGAAGATGAGACGTCAACCATAAGTGTATCAACACCCTATGTTGTGGTTCATGAAGGTTTATGACGCACGCTGTCTTCGTGTAAGGGGCGTTGCTGTAACATAGAAAATGTTGATGCCTGCCAAGAGGTCATCGCATTGTTGTAGGATGACTTAAGCTTTGGAAACAATCATATTGGTCTCGTTGTAGTCCACGAGGAAGTAAAATCGAATTGCAATACTATTTTTACCCTCAAGAGCACTAATCATTATAAAGAGCAAAACAAAAACACCCATTATACCTTGATAAAATTTGTGTTACTTTCTGTCTGATTACGACCAATAGATAATAGGCTCATTTAAGACAAACTCAAAGTAAAAAGAAAAAAAAATCCAAATAATTATGGTCTTAATGAATTATGTCTATCAATGTGCCATCGGACTTCCAAATTTCATAAAAAAAAGATAAAACATCAAAATTTTTTCCTGAGCGTAAAATGATTAAATTCTCAGGATTCTTTAGCAGCAACTTAAGTTTTGTTGAAGTAATTTTCTTTCTTTTTAAACTCAATTTTTTAAGACAATAGATTCAAATGGTTTTTTCTGCTGTCCGTTTAATGCGACGTTGTATTCCCACTGTATCAACCAATTACAGAATTTCGTAAATTGGTTTTGCGCCAAGCGCGCTGCCAATCTTAGGTCTTGAAACTTTGAGAAGTGCAAAAATTTCAGCCTTGAATATTTAAAATTTGGCACCTTAAAACTCTTTGTTCCTGATCGCTTGTCGTAATGATTTTCACAAAGTTCTTTTTCCTAGATATTAAATGAGAACCTTGACTTAATAAGAGTGATTATAAGAAACCGGACTAATAAAATAGCTTAAATTTGTTATTTGGCTCTTAACAGTGATCTATTAATAGTAGCTAGCTATTAATAAATCACTGGCTGTGAACTCTAAAAGGAGTAGCCTTTAGTCATATTCAGGGCTTTACAAGATGTAGATTATAAATAAAAATCTATGCGAGCGATGGTTAAAAAGAGTTTTTTTCTGTTTTTACAGCAGGGGATTTAATTATCCCATATCAACATCCAGACAAATAATAGACGGCATTTTAAAACTAAGACTGCTGCTGTATTTCTGTAGATACTTGCACATTATATATCAAGGATAATGTCTAGATGCCAAAGAAACACGGGAAAAGTAGAGGGATTTGGAGATACAGCTACGAGAAATGGGTGGGGGTGGGCAATAAACTGGCCGGACTAATGACAAACAATAAGAGAATAAAGAAGATAAAAACAAAGAGGAAAAAAAAGAAAGAAAGAGCAAAAAAAGAAAGAAACAGGGAAGTGAAACCAAAGTATACAAAAGAAAGGATAGTAAATTGAGATACAGGATGACATCTAGAACATTATTAGCAGAGAGAGAAAATGAAAAGGAATGAAAGATAGAGAAATGGATTAGAGGGACAGAGGGAAAGAAAGAGAGAAATGGATTAGAGAGGAAGAGTGAAAAAGAGAGAAAGAGCAAGAGAGAGATAGGGAGAATGAGAAAGATAGAGATAGATAGATAGAGAGAGAAAGAGAGAGAGAGATAGAGAGAGAGAGAGAGAGAGAGAGAAAGAGAGAGAGAGAGAGAGAGAGAGAGAGAGAGAGAGAAAGAGACAGAGTGAGAGAGAAAGGGTAGAAGATAAAAAACTGATGTAAAAAGCGAGTAGATATAAATTTAAAGACAAAAAAACCCCACATGAAAACTGCTATAAACATACATGTAGTTTTGGATCGTAGAGATACTTGTACTCAAAACTAAATTTTTACATGGTTTTGAGCCTTTCAATCACTAATACTCACTGAGCTTTGCGACTATTGAATAGAAACTTTGCATGTAGGAGATGTTCATTAGAAGTTGTATGATTAAGTTACAATGAGATCTTCTAGAAATTTTGCGTGGGTTTTTACAGTGTTATGAGAATTTTAGTCGCTTCAGTTTTTTTACAGTGTTATGAGAATTTTAGTTTTAAGATATTTTTGAAAAATGTTTTGATTCTAGTAACTTTCACCTTCTTCATAAACTTTTTGATATAAGCTTTCAAAACAAAATCTAGTAACTTTATAGGGATCTATTTATACATTCTTCGATCAAATCTTAAAATTTTCTTCAGTTCTCTATAACATTGCACATACAGAGTTCTCTAAACATGATGGTAAAATACACAAAATTAGCCTGAACCCGGTGCTCCAACCCTTGTTCCAAAATTTTGGCATTAATTTTGATGTGAATGTCAGATAGTATCAAATAATGGATCTAATATATTCTTAGGACAGATCTTTGACCACAGGCATTGAAGAAATCGTTAAAAACAAGTTGATGAATGAAAATTTTCTTTTATTCTTCAAAGTCATTTTACGACATATTACAATTTTTGAGGTTTTAGAGGTTATTATCTGAAGTTATGTGGAAATAACTTTCGCAGACTCAGTTTTATGTTCACTTGTGATCATTTTAATATGAAAAAGAAGGAAAAAGAGTAAAATACATACTTTATACCTCTAAGTGATAAAAATGTTATATCTATTTAGATGGTTATGGGAATAAACTAAAGAAAGTAGTACTATAGTGACGTAGAAATTGTAATAATAATACTATTGATTATGATGATGATGATATTTATTATTATTATTATTATTATTATTATTATTATTATTACTATTATTGTTATTATTATAGTAATACTTAATCACGTTTATAGAGTTTCTCTACTTCTAAAGCAATCTCGCACCATATACATTGAGTATTAATATTGAATATAATTCACACAATTTTGCTATATATTTGAGGTAAACCTTAAAAAGTTTATTAAGCTACCAAGCATGAAAGAGGTGGGTGAAAGAATGAAAAAAATTACATAAATCGAAAACCTTTTGTATAATGTTACACCCTTACAAATTGCAAACGCAAATATTTGGGGCCTTAGGAAACAATCCATCCATACGGCATACGCGTAACCTAGACTCTATCTCGAGGAGAAAAAATGTCTGAGTACATTAATATTTAAGGGTACGTAGTAAAAAGGTTTGAATTTTACGTAAGGCGGTAAAAAAGACGGGGAAGCCTCATTAAACTATCAAAATGATTAGTGCACAGTTCATGCAAACCAAGTTCCATTAATTTTGCTGTGTCAGTTTTATTTAGAGGTATTTACATTGTTAAAAACCTGTGGAAACGCCCCTTGAGGTGATGTATGTTATTTGAGTATTATGTGGAAGGTTGGGGATTAGTGCAACACATATTTGAGACAATTTTAATGTACATGTGGTAAAGTTGTTTTTTTTATAGCAAAGGGTTTTCTAGACCACGCCGAATGCTTGCTTTTCTTACATCTTATTTCCAGTTGCTGTTAGAGACTATGGGTAATCTACCTGTCCTCATGGACTATTGCGGTCTTTGCTAATCTTGTAACCTATATGTTACAAAGAAAATCTCGTTTTCTTTAAAATACTGGGGATTGTCAAATATTACGTTTTAATTTATTTACTGCAAATTCTCTTGATAGTTATATTTGCATTAGAATAGAGACTTTAGATAAAAAAACGTAACGTTTGGGTTCATGTCTATTTACTTGCACTTGCAGTCGAATAAAAGGAAGTGATCCGGCGAGCGAACTAATAAATAGAGTGCGACAGTCCGCTTCTCGCCGAAGAAACATCCTAGGTTCTAGGCGACGCTTTGAAAATTTAGTGAAGCATAGGCAACTGACTCCAAAGTTTCCCTAGGTTTTACAAGTTTTTTGTCTTTTAGCGGGATCACTTCTACTTCAACGTATACCAGCTCCTTGTTTTGGCGATTATTTGATATTTGTACATTGTGGGCCCGCGTGTTTCTGTTGGTTTCTTCTTCGAGAATTTCGTCACTTTTTTTAACCTTACTCTTTTTATGACGAAGCGATTTTTTATTGTCATCCTTTGCAGCAATCTCACCACTAAAAACTCGGTCGGAAACTTCTTTGCTTTGTGAACATGGCCTGCCAGTATTAGCGAAGAGAGCGCGGTCTCCAATAGTATTTGCTTTATTGTCGGGAGCATTTTCAGTGGAAATAGCACATGGCTTATTGCGAATTCCGTGCACCTCTAGAGGAATCTCATTGTTATAGAGGTTTTCCGATTTTGGCACAACTGTTTTATTTGGCTTGTTCACCGTAGCATAAACTTTGTCAACATTTTGTAGACATTTGCCCTTTGCTTCTCTATCGTGAATAGATTTTCTTCCATGGGCTTTATCAGGCATTCTTTGACCTGCTGTTTCCTCGGTAATGTCACATCTTTCCCTCCGCACAAAAACTATGACAATAACAGCGATGATAACGAGTATAACGATGATGGCAACAACAGCACTTACTACCGCCCCGACACTCCGATCATCTGAGTTTCGATCAGACATAGGGATAGCTTTTGTGGTCACATTGACTGTGAGGTGTGGACATTTGGTGAGACCTTGCTCATTCCTGACGTCCAGTTTGACTATGTACGTAGAGTGAGGGTCAAGGCCAGTAGAATTGTATAATATCATCGTGGCTTCTCCGTTATCTTCGGTATCCTTTTTGTTCATGACGCCATCTTTATCGCTCATGGTCAAAGTAAAAGTCTGTGGTAAGTCAAGGTCAAAAGCTGGCTGCCACTGTAAGACCACAAATCTGCTGCCAACTAGGGAAATATTTAGATATCCCGGACAAGACGGCCTCTGGTAGGAAACCAGTCTGAAGTGAACTCTGTTCCATCGGCTTAATTGGTATAGATCAATAGTGTAATTCCCTGGCTGTGTAACAGATGGAGTCATATGAACAGCAACACTTCCTTTGGTCTTCAGGTTGTTCGTGTTTGTGTAGTTTGCAATGTAAGTCTCTTTATTTAGATTACGAAAAATATTATTTTTAAATATGCTGACCCGAATGTCTGAATGGGGGTAAGGATAGGCAAAAATACACAGTTTGAAATTTAATTCTTTGCCAGGCAAAATTTTAACTTCTCCATAGCCCAACCTTTTGCTACAAGATTGAGGGGGACACTTCACTCTAAGACTCACTTGGCGCTCAATGGGCTCTGAGTTGAGACTGTTCTTGGCTGAGCACATGTAAAGTCCTGATGCATCACAGGAAGACTTAGCAATGTGAAATGAAATCGATGTCTTCGTAAACTTCGTCGGTTCTAACTCGGTCATACTATAACCATCATATTTGTATAGGTGCAGCTCTGGTGCTGGATTCCCTTTGGCCCTGCATTGGAAATTAGCCCTTTCACCAAAACTAACATCGATCTCATTTGGAGATGCCCTGTTTACTTTGAAGCTCTCTATTGCCACTGCATGGAGGACGTTCAGTGTAAGAGATGCGCTTTTGTGATAGGCCTTTGAGACGTGTCGAGCCTTACATGTACACACTTTCTGGTCCATGTGCTTTGTAACGACTAGTTTCACACTGACTTTTGCCCCTCGTTTGGTCCATGACAGCCGCCCAGATGAATCTCTCAAATTATTACCGTCACATTGTATTAATGTTTGGCTAACATGAGGGCTACCTCCATGAACCTCACAGATAACTGTCACTGCCTGGCCCTCCTCTACTGTTAAATGGCCCTGCGTTACTTCCATATCATTTTCAGTTGAGAATACTGGGAACTGTTCTGGTGGAGAAATCGTAAATTCAACGGTGCGATGTATGGAGGCTTTATGTCTTGCCTCTTCATGGTTAAATTGAACATCTGGGTAAACTGTGATTTCCAGCAGATGTTGTCCAGATGTTGCGATCTGGCCACTGAAAAAGACAGAAATAAACATTTCTTGTCCGTCATCGTTGTTATAGGTCTTGTGATTTTGATACGAATGCAGCTGATGTGTCTCTGTATCGTTAATTATATGAGTCCAAGCACTTGACGCCCTAGGAAACACTCCATCCACATTGCATGTTATCGAGACTCCATCTCGAGCAGAAACCTTTTGATTACACTCCATGTTTTTAGGAATAACAAAGGTTTGCATCGTACAAGAGGTTTTGAGGAAAGATGTGGGAGTTTTCTCAAACTCTGCTGAACAGGACCAACGTACTCCGTTATTGTCTCTGCTTGTCAGTGTCTTTTCTGTAACTGATGCTTTCCACATGCTGCTTTCCATATACATTTTTGCCTCTGTCTGTGATAGGTGATTGTAAGACACACATGACTTGGGCTTCAACTGGCAAAATAAGGCAGTGCTCCCCACATCATTGTATATACGGATCGATTCAAGATAACCATAACTCTTTCGAGGGGTAACCCTACATTCTATTGGCATGAGAGGTTTTCCCTGCTCAGATGGGGGGCAAGTCATAGAAGGAGCTTGGAGGTCTGGAAACATTTGACACACAAAACCATATCGACGTAAATATGTAACGGTTTTCCAGCCATTTTGTGTTATTGCCACGTATGAATTCCAATAACCCGTGACTGGGTTGCCACCTGCCCATCTCCTGTAGTTAGAGCTAGATTTCAGTGGATCTGGGACATCCCAAACCCACTTGTCTCCCTTTTTGGACAGACCAATGAAGGCTCTTTGATCTGCCTTAACAAGACTCTGGACAAATGTGTCCGTTGTTGCATCATATATAGCAACTAGCCATCCTTTCTGTTCGCCAGAAGGTTTCCCAGCGTACGATAAACACGATTCTCTTGCTCTTTTGTAAGTAACCTGGGTCTCAAAAAACCTCATACAGGTGCCCGTGTGCTCATGAAACGTCCACAACCTCCTACAGTGGATGTCTGGTTTGATAAAGCAGTAAACACGAAAAGGCTTATGAAATTTTACAATTCATTTCCTATATCTTTTTTAAGAATGAAAAAGTTTGCATAGAGTATAAAGCATTATGCAAAGATAAAAGAGGCACATACAAGGTTGGAAGGGCAAGGAAGATAGTAGAGGATACACAAAAAGGGGTAAGGGCTGGACAAAAGACATTATAGGGAATAAAAAAAATTGAAAGAAGTAAAAAAGAGGGTTTGGAGCATGGGATGTTGTGACTCCAGGCTTCATTCAAAACGAATGTAAAAACAGAGAGTGAGAGATGAAAAAGAGAGTTTGAAATGTACGAGATTAATTTTTCATAACGCTTGAAAATTTGATGCGATGCTTTCTTTCTATTGATCTTTAAAATTAAACAGAAGTTTTATAATAAACAAAGATTGAATATATTTGGGAACCTAAGCATTATAGTCTTGATAACAACGGTGATGACAACATGACTGTACGGATTAACATAATAGTAATGATAATGATAATAATAATAATTACATCGAGAATAATAAATATAATGATAATAATAACAATAGTAATAATAATAATGATAACAATAACAGTAATAATAATAATAATAGTAACAATAGCAATAATGAAAATATAACAATGATTACAACAATATACAATGACAATTATAGTAAAAGCAATGACATCATTATCACCATCATCAACTTCTTCAGTTTTTCTGTGTGCACTCCTTTTTTAATCAGAATTTAAAACAGGATAACTTACCGACGGTTTGACTTTGACCCTGAGTGGTAGTCAACATCAAAGTAACGAGGATTACTTTGATTGTGACAGCCATTACGATGTTGTCTTTTTCAACTAAATAGAATTGTTTGATCGTAAGTGGATAAAAGCTTTGTTGGCACAGTAAAGTGGTTTTTCTCAGTTAAGCTTTTCTTGAGAATGGCCGCCCAATTGATTAAAATTTACTGAATAACTAAGCCTAAACATATGTCACAGTCTATTTAAACAGAGAGATACTTTTACACTCGTAAAATTAAAGCATTTGTTCGATAAAATAGAAAAGTTTCCCTTCTACAACTGATGTCCATAAGTTCGCCAGTGCAAGTGGTGTTCTTTCACTTAGCGTTTTATACTAGACATGCGCTATGAGTAACTAGTCAAATAGGAATGAGATCTCCATGGTTTGCGGAAGAAAATTGTGACAATGGTATGAGGCTCTTGCATGTATGTTTCCATAGAAAGAGGAAAAACAAAGGCAATCTTTCTTATTAAAAACCTACAATAGCATTTCAGAAGAGTCTTGGCACTGTGTGATAATAGCAGTGTGAAGCATTGTTAACCAAATTAACAAACAATTTGCGGTTTTTAAATCATAACTAGGACCCAGTTTGTTTCGAGATAATTGAGTAATTAACAATTACAAGATAGTCATATTTTTAGGAAAGAAAAGACACAAAACATCCTTGTACATCGTGTTGAAGACAGATTGAACAAAGAAACACCTAGCTTGGCGTAAAAACAATGCGCATTTTTGTTTGTTAAAGGCTGGGATAGCTGTAGACTTGTGATTTCATGTTTGAAGCCAGAGTTTGATTCCAACACTGAAGAAGGCAAAGGCCACATGAAAGTATGCTTCGACACACTAGAGTAAAGAAAATAATACATGTTATAAAATTGAAAAGATGTTATATGTTGAAAACAATGCTTGAGCTTATTTAAGGAAACTAATAGAGACAAACGTTCTACCCGATACAACAAAAAATCATCTTTGGCATCCAAATCTTACGGGGTCACTTTTTACAACATGCCATTCTGCACTATAACCGCACATCTAATTCTGGAATCATAACGTTTCCTGTTACACTTAAGGCCTAGAATTATTATAATAGGAAAGTATATGAATGTGGAATAAGAATGCAAAGTGTGGTTTTGAAATAGAAGGGCGTAAGGTGGGCCTTAAACCATTTAATATGAAACATAATATTTTTGATACCAGTGCAATAAAAGGAGATGATTTAAAAGACGGTTTAAATCTTAAGAGATACATAAATTATATAAGTTAAAAGGGTACACCGCCACTTCCCTATCTGACAGCTTTCTTCCTCAAAAAGTTATATCACATATTATGCGTGCAGCACAAAATTTTGCTGAACCATGAGGTACAATAGTCCGATGCATCAAGTTTCACTTTTAGTAGAGTTGATATTTTCTTTTCTTCTCTCGTGCCTCGTGTTACAATAGAGGCATGGTCTCTTGTAGGCCTACTTGTTTAAGCTATAAAGCTCTACTGGTAATTTTCCAGCTGTAGAGAGACTAGAGACGAGTATAAAACATTGCAATATATTCTCGCTCTTTAAATTTCTTCAACAATCTATGAGAAAAGCTTCAGGGTTGCGAACTTTTACTCTTGAGTCCTCTAATCTCAGTTTTTTGAATGCAAGTCACTATTTTATCATTATTGTTACAATTTTAATCGTGATATAGTAGTAGGAGCAGAAGCAGCAGCAGTAGTAGTTATAGGAGCAACAGCAGTAGTAGTAGCAGTAGTATTAGTAGTGGTGGTGGCGATAGTAGTAGTAGTGTAGTAGTAGTAGTTTTAGTAGTTGTAGTAGTTGTAGTAGTAGTAATAGTAACAGCAGCAGCAGCAGCAGCATAAGTAGTAGTAGTAGTAGTAGTAGTAGTAGTAGTAGTAGTAGTAGTTGTAGTAGTAGTAGCTGTATCTGATTCGTGAACAGCTTCTACCCGCATGATGTCAAACACTTTAACCACCCTCGTTTTATTACCAAGAATTTGAAACATATGAAAAAGTTTGTAAGTAACAGTATTTGATTTTTTAAGAAAAAGTTATAGCTTTTATCGGATTTAATAAGCAATTATGAAGAAAATTGTAAGGACAATTGATTGATTCTGGATTACTCTGTATGTAAGCCTAGTAATAGAGGTTCTTGAACGGCTATAAAATAGGCCCATTTTCTATAAAACTTTAAAATAATGTATACTCAGTTGTAATGTCGTTTTCAACGAAGTGAATGTATAAGTTGTAGAGTTACAGTGTTGTTGAATAGGGGGGTGGGTAGGTGCAAAAGGTGTTCCATGATCATCATTTCGGTTTATATTGCTGTTGTTCTTTTGCTACTAACCCTACTATCATTATTGAATAATCATTCTATTACGAATATTATTATCGTTACTATTATAGTTATCATCATTAAATTATTATTATTATTTATATCATTCTATTATAATAATATAATATGAATATCATTATTAGTATTATTATTATTACAAAAGGGTTATTATTATTACTATTATTATTATTATTTTCATTATTATTACAAGTTGAAGTACCTATTCTACGAAAAGTGCGACAGGGCGGTAAATCATAAGAGATGTAATCACAGCATAATTATCACAGGAACTTAAGAATGTGTGACGAAAGCAGGTTGAGTTATGTAGCCTACTGGTATATAATGTCAGCAGCAGTAGTAGTAGCAGTAGTATTAGTAGTAGTGGTGGCGGTAGTAGTAGTAGTAGTGGTAATAGTATAGTAGTAGTTGTAGTAGTAGTAGTAGCAGCAGCAGCAGTGGTAGCAGTAGTATTAGTAGTAGCAGTAGTAGTAATAGTAGTAATATTAGTACTAGTAGTAGTAGAAGTAGTAGTAGTAGTGGTATAGTAGTAGTAGCAGCAGCAGCAGTAGTAGTAGTCATAGTAGTAGTAGTTGTAGTTGTTACGAGAGAAAGAGTTGTGTGTCTCCCGGTGTGGTAGTATGTTTGAGTTGTTTTGATGAGGTTGACCGTTCTGCAAGTTTCGATCGTGAATTTTGACTTGAGCAATTGTGAGTGAACGTTTTTGTGTTTTCGTGGTGAAGTGAAAGTTTTATGTGGGTGCAGTGTGTCTATCAGCTTGGGCTGGTCGGTTGTATTTCCCCGTAAAACTAAAATTGAGGTACAGGTTCGTTGTAAACGGTAAAGCCTACCTGAGTATAACAATCTTTATTTCTAGAGCCAATTATAGGCGATTGTGAATTTTCACAAAGATTTGGATCTACTGTTGCATTGATCTATTACCTTACCGCCAGCGCCAAGAGGCACACTCGCCCGGGGACCAGAGTATTGAGTATTGTTGTGTATTATGCTATACACTTGAGTTGGTTATTTATTGTAATATTGTAGAAGGGCTTTGCGCCCGTGTGCGTTACTATTTACTAATTGATTGCCAGCCTCTGTGGCCATTATGTTAATAAATTAATGTGTGACTGGGAACTGCCGTATTTGTAGTTACTTCTTTCTAAAGACTTGTGTTGTGGGTCGAATCGGCCTCTTGATAAATTGCAGTGCACTCAGGTTGACACTGAGTTTAATAGTTATAACATAACCCGTAACAGTAGTAATAGTAGTAGTAGAAGTAGTAGTAGTTGTTGTAGTAGTATAGTAGTAGTAGCAGCAGCAGTAGTAGTAGTCGTAGCAGTAGTAGTAGTAGTAGTAGTAGTAGTAGTAGTAGTAGTAGTTGTAGTAATAGTAGCAGTAGTAGTAGTAGTAATAGTAGTAGTAGATGGCGTAAGATCTGTAGCTGAAACAGTTGGAATATAAATGAAAGTTATATCCTAAATAGGCCTATAACTTACTTACTCTTACTCTCTGTGCCGTCCCTGTTCCAGGGGTTGACTAGAAATGGATTTCCACTTTGCTCTGTCCTGGGCTTCCACAGTGCATTAGTGTATATCTTTCCCTGTCCATTCTGTAATGTTATATGATGATATAAACCGTCTTCTCTGTCTCCCCCTGGGTCTGCTGCCTTCTATCTTGCCCTCAAAAACATCTTTCAGGAAACTGGCATGCCTTTTAAAATGCCCAAAATATTTTATTTTTCTTGTTTTTATGGTGTTAACTAGCTCTCTTTTTGTGCCCAAATGTTCGCATACTTCTTGATTCGTTTTCTTGTCTTTCCAGCTGATCTTGGCCAGACGTCTATAGATCCACATTTCAAATGCCTCTATTTTCTTTAATTTTGATTGTGGGAGAGTCCATGTATCTACACCATACAGAAGTATTGAGTAGATGTAGCAGTTGACAAGTCTTGACTTGTTTTGCAATTTTATTTCTTTGGACATAAATATTGATATCAATTCTACAAACTTTAGTTTTGCTAGATTAATACGTTTTTTCAACTCATCATCCTGATTGTTTGAGTCATTAACTTCTTGTCCAAGATATTTAAAGGAATAGACCTGTTCTATTGATTCACCTTTTATTTTAATTGATGTTGCTTTTGGGGGAAACTTTGTGATCACCATTGTTTTTGTCTTTTTGACATTCATTTCTGAAAGTCCTACTAAAAAGAATGAAACGGAAAATTGAATATGAAAAAAGCGATGAACAATTTGGATTCAGACCAAAACTTGGCACAAGAGAAGGTTGAATACCATCATGCAGAAATATATTGGTTGCAACAAGGAAATATATGCCTGCTTTATTGACTACGCCAAGGCATTCGATAGAGTACACCATACTGAGATGATACGAATATTAGAGAAAATAGGAATTGATGGCCTATAACTAAGTCTCATAAGATTTCAAATTTGTATTCTAAAAACATATGAGGCAGTGAATAAGTCTTTATTGTTTCTCATGGACTTTGTGAGATGAGTCAACATTCATTAACATGAATGATTAAACCTTGTTAGTTCTGACAACAGGCACTTAAACATTATATAATATTATGAAAATCGCGCTCCATCTGTAGTACACTTATAAAAGTGTCTTGATTTAACCAATTACTATCTAATAAAACTATCTTTGTGTAAGAGCTCAAGTGATGAACCGTGCACGGCAGCTCATTTTGTTCGGAAGAACACAGGTTAGAGAATACACGTTTGAGTGAACTATAGAATAAAATATGCAATCCTATTAATAGAATACTCTGTAGTCAACTGTCTGCGTCTCTAAGGAAACTAACTAGTTAAAGCAATATCAAACTGCTGACAAAATTAAATCTGACTTAAGGAAAATAATCACGCTCGTGAAAAAAATGAATGAAAGACTCTACAACTGTACGCGACATTACAAAAAAGATCCAACTGCTTCGCCCACTTGCTTTATATGGAAAATAAGACTGAAGCAAACTACTGGCCGTCTTCCACCAAACAAGTGTTTCGCAATGCCTGGCTTTTGGTTTAAGTGGTTACACACAATGTATCCTTATTGAGAGTAAAACAATTGAAGATAAGAAAAAATAACCACTTGCGCTGACATGCTTACTGAAGACTCAGCAGTTAAAGAGCAAAAAGTTCAGTATATGAGCTGTGACATGGGATTCAATGTCTGATAATTTGGTTAGTAAACCTAACTAGAATTATTGCGACTGGATTGGTTATGCTTGTCCGTCATTGAGAAATTCGTGTAACAATGTTTTGAGAAAATATCTAGTCTAACAAGCGAAGCCGAAACCAGTGCACGTTGTAATGGATGTAATCATTGAATTCGCATTCGTCGTTTTGACATTAATTACCGCTTGGGGCCAAAATATCGGTAAGTTGTGCTTTTTTAAATTACGGTTCACGAAATCATAAGCTAAATTAAGCTCCTATCTTGGAAACATAATTTTTGAAGCTCTTGGTTACCTCGCATCAAAGGGAAAGATAATGAAGTTTAGACCTGAGCTTCATTAGAATAAGACTATATGTAGGTGTGCAATGGTTCAACGAAAAAGCAACAAGATGCAGGAATATCATCTTGTAATACTAATAAAGGTTGTGACTTAAAACAGTGTACTGAAAAAAAAATATTTGTTATATTTTTATGTATAAAAAAAGTCTGTTATTATCTGAAATAAAAATAAGTAACAACGTGTATTTATAACCTGGGAAAGGAATTAAATCACTTGTTCAATAGTTTCTCTGACCTCAAAGAACTTCTGTGTAAACCATATTTCGAGCCAGACGTTCAGTTTACAATGCGGTCATGGAATCTTCTTCTCCAGTTCTGAACAGACCCACCATACAACATGCCATATTTAAATAGGTTGTCTTAGATCTAACCAATGCCAATCAGTGTTTGACCATAATGCCTTGTGGAATGATAAGGTCGCGAGAGAAATTGATTTGTTTGAGAGAGGAAAGGAAAAGTTGTACCTGAGGGCCTCAGTGGTATTCCAGTACCAAATGTCGCTGCCATGAATAATCCGTACAGCTTTTACTACTGCAATAGTGTTTCTGTCACATTAATTTGTGAACAATACATCTGATGCCGTTCATACGTAATGGTGGTTTCATTGTCTTTTACAGAAACCTGGCGATATTTTGAAACAGATAAAATGTTCTTTGGAAGCTAAAATAATTTCGTATTCAGTGTTGCACGTTCTACTTGTAAATTGAACTAGCAGGTCTCTAAATTAAGCCTGAAAATGTTTGACAACATGCTAGAAGCTCGGAATTTGGTGGTACCATTTTACGAGGACTAGGATTTGATCGAGTTGAAGGCCAAGTTTGCATCAGTGTATTTTTCAAAACCATCGCAATATTACTGTAATGTGTGTCGATAAGTAGGTCAATAAAAAACTTGATCAATTTGTTCACGATCGTTGGATAGATTTTTTTAAAAACTGCTAAGCGGTCATAACATGTTCATTATTGGTATGTCATTGGATTTTTCTTTCTCAGGACGATAAGGCGTGCCTATTGTATTTGCTATAAAATTAAAAACCGCTGATGTAATCCTTGGCTATGAATAAAATAACTTCTTTATTTACATCAACCCCAACGTTCAGTCTTTTGAGGTTTTAAATTGAATAACATAAAATTGAAATGAATTAAAGAAATATTCAATATTCTTAATTGTTTAAATGTTTTGTTTTACCCAATCAGACAACCCGTGCAAGACATTATGGACGTTTCATGAGCACACAGTCACCTGTATGAGGTTGTTTGAGACCCACTTGACTTTCACAGGAGCAAAAAAAAATTGTTCATCGTACATCGGGGGACCTTCTGGTCACCAGCAAGGGTGGCTGGTTGCTATATATGATGAAACAACAGACAAATTTGTCCAGAGTCTTGTCAAGGTAGACCAAAGAGCCTTCATTGGTCTGTCCAAAAACGGAGACCAATGGGTTTGGGATGGCCCAGATCCACGAAAATCAAGCTCCAAATACTGGAGGTGGAAGGAAGGCAGTCCAGTTTCAGGTTATTTATATTCATATGACTACGTGGCAATAACAAAAGATGGCTGGGAAACTGTAACAAGTGATCGTCAACATGGTTTCGTGTGCCAAATGTTTCCAGACTTCCCGGCCTCTTCGATTACTTGCCCCCCATCTGAAGAGGGAAAGCCATTCATACCAATGGAATGTAGGGTTAGCCCTCAAAAGAGTTATGGTTTTCTTGACTCGATGCGTATATACAATGATGTGGAGAACACTGACTTATATTGCCAGTGGAAGTCCAAGACGTGTGTGTCTGATAGAAACCTGCCACAGACAGAGGTAAATATGTCTCTGGAAAGTGGCAAATGGAAAACAGCAGTAACATTGAAAACATTGATAAGCAGAGCCGATAACGGTGCACGCTGGTCCTGTTCAGCAGAGTTTGAGAAAACTCTCTCATCTTTCCTCACCGCCTCTTGTACGATGCAAACTTTTGTTATTCCTAAAACCGTGGAGTGTAATCAAACGGTTTCTGCCCGAGATGGAGTCTCGATAACATGCAATGTGGATGGAGTATTTCCCAGGGCGTCAAGTATTTGGACTCATATAATTAATGGTACAGAGATACATCAGCTGCAACCGCATCAAACTCACAAGACCTTTAACAACGATGACGGACAAGAAATGTTTTTTTCTGTCCTTGCCAGTGGTCAGATCGCAACATCTGGACAACATCTGCTGGAAATCACAGTCTACCCAGATGTTCAATTTAACCATGAAGAGGCAAGACATAAAGCCTCCATACATCGCACCGTTAAGTTTACGATTTTTCCACCAGAACAGTTCCCAGTATTCTCAACTGAAAATGATATGGAAGTAACGCAGGGCCATTTAACAGTAGAGGAGGGCCAGGCAGTGACAGTTATCTGTGAGGTTCATGGAGGTAGCCCTCACGTTAGCCAAACATTTATACAATGTGATGGTAATCATGTGAGAGATTCATCTGGGCGGATGTCATGGACCAAATCAGGGGCAAAGGTCAGTGTGAAACTAGTCGTTACAAAGGACATGGACCAGAAAGTGTGTACATGTAAGGCTCGACACGTCTCAAACGCCTATCATGAAAGCGCATCTCTTACACTGAACGTCCTCCATGCAGTGGAAATAGAGAGCTTCAAAATAAACGAAGCATCTAGCGATAAGATTGATGTTAGTTTTGGCAAAAGGGCTAGTTTCCGATGCAAGGCCGAAGGGAATCCAGCACCAGAGTTGCACCTTTACAAATATGATGGTTATAGTATGACCGAGTTAGAACCGACGAAGTTTACGAAGACATCAATTTCATTTCACATTGCTAAGTCTCCCTGTGATGCATCAGGACTATACATGTGCTCAGCCAAGAACAGTCTCAACTCAGAGCCCATTAAGCGCCAAGTAAATTTTAGAGTGAAGTGTCCCCCTCAATCTTGTAGCAATAAAGTTGGCGATAGAGAGTTTAGTATTTTGCCTGGCAAAGAATTAAATTTCAAACTGTGCATTTTTGCTTACCCTAACCCGCATTCAGACATTCGGATTAGCAAACTTAAAGATTATGACTTTTACAATCTAAATAAAAATTCTTACAGTGCAAAGTACACAAACACCAGTAACTTGAAGACCAAAGGATATGTTGCAGTTCGTATGTCTCCATCCGTAACACACATAGGGAATTACACGATCGACCTTTATCAATCCAAACGATGGAACAGAATTGACTTTAGTCTAGTTCCTTATCAAGTGCCGTCTTGCCCGAGATCTATGGATATCTCACTTATTGGCAGCAGATTTTTCATTGTATCGTGGCAGCCAGCTTTTGACCGTGGCATCCCCCAGATTTTCACTTTGACTACAATCAATGATGAAGGTTTTTTTCTGACCAAAAAGGACGCTGAAGATGAGGGCGAAACCACTATGCTATACAATTCTACTGGCCTTAACCCTCGCTCTACATACAGACTCAAACTGGACGTCAGGAATGAGCAAGGACTCACCGAGTGCCCACATCTCACAGTCAAAGTGACCACAAAAGCTTTGAAGCCTGTCTCTGGTCGCAATTCTGATGATGGAGGTGTCGGGGCAGTCGTAGGTGCTGTTGTAACCATCATCGTTGTCCTCGTTATAATCGCTGGTATTGTCATAGCTTTGTCACAAAGGAAAAGACGAAAACAGACCAAGTTGTCGGTGATTTATAAAACTTCTGAGGATATTGACAGAAGACAATTTAAGCAACAGAAAGACGAGAAAGGTCAAGAGGCACAAAATATTGGTGATCTCTATGCTACAGTGAACAAACCAAAGAAAAGTGTTGTGTCTAAGCAGGACAATATTTACAATAACGATTTTGCTTTGGAGATGCACGAAAACCGTTCTAGGTCAAATGATAATTCTGGTAAGACTAGCCTCAAGAACAATGTCAGTATTACCACAGAAATCTCTACCTATGCCAATACTGCTGGGTTAGGGTTACAAAACAACAGAGCTCTCATCAGCGCAGCTTTTGATGATTTAGCTGCAAAGACAAATAATGAGAAATCTTTTAGACTTAAAGATTGTAAAACAGATAAGCAAAGTTGCAACAACCCAGGAATATGCCCCGACAATAGCGGACTTCTGCATGACGAACAAAGAGCAAACGATCTCCTAAACAAAGAACTGGTCTACGTAGAAGTCGAAGCCGTCCCTCAGCAAGAAAAAGTACAGGAAGAGCCCAAGGAATTTGTGGAGCCAGTCGACTACGCTGCGCTGAACTTTGATGGCTCTGCTTAGAGTATCTTTGTGTCGATAAAGGGACATTTGCTCTTTTTATGATTGATTTTTGCTTGCCTTGCCATTTCCATACTATTATGAGTGCAAGCCTACTGATCTCGAAAAAAAAAGAAAGGAAATCTTTTCATGTAAATTTAAAATGCTTAAATACACTTCCAAATAAAATAGTATGTTATTGACCGTGGAACTCTTCAAATAGTCAGCCTTGACGAACCGAAAGAATCGAAAGAAAGTAATTTGTTTTTGAGTTTTCTTTTTAAACAAACGTTCTCTTGTTTTACAAATCTAGATCCCCAGGCTTTCGAGTAACGCAATCATTCAATAGGGCACATTTTGTAAATAGATATATTTGTTTACATTACAAAAAGACTTACACTGAATTAAAAAAGTATTAACTCGACAGAACATGTAATCTGCATTCATTGGAGAGTATCCTTTATATACAGGAGAACATCCTGTTCTGAAAGCGTATCTTGATCACCGAACTGTACGAATCAGTTTTAAATACAACTTTCCTCTATTTAACCTTTTCCTAGAACTAACCTACTGGTGTTGTAACGATTAATCTTAAGTGGTTTTTTTTCTTTATCACCATTATGAAAAGGTGATACCAGTTGAATCGCGCTTAACAATACCATGTTGTTTATCTTATAGGCAGAATAGAAGATTTTCTTTCAGAATAATACTCATTTTCTTCTTTTTTCTCTTTCAATCGAGCACGGCTTAACATAACAAACTAATTAACAAACTTATACCGTGGACTTCTGTTGCTCCCTTAAGTCTAAACATTTTAGCCCGCCGTCGACTCATCTCACTCTTGCAATAAGGCAAAACGGTATCATTCACGAATACGTAATATTATATGCAAATTTGGGCTTAAACAAAGACGCAGACTTAATTGTATCACAAAACATTCTGGTAGCAGAGGTCCAAAATTATTAAAAAAAAACCCAACAAACTCTTTGTTAATGTTGAAAAAAATAGAATACACCACTCTGAACCAAAACGAGTCCACCTGAAAAAGTACAAAAAAGTAGTAACACTCATAGGAGGCAGCGAAGGATAAACCAGCTTTGCTCAGTAGCACTTGAAATATGTGGCGATAAAGACAAAACCATTGCAAAGATAAAACTGTATAGAGCGTTAGTTAAATCACTGTTAATATACAACTGCAGCACATGGGTACTTACGGAAACTGTAAAAAACAACTAGATGTGTTTCATTTAAATCATATTGCGAGTGTGCTAGGTTTTGATTAATGGAAGGATATTTTACAAGCCCAATTCCACTTCAAAGTTGCTCTCAGGGCTTGGGTCCAAATGACAATGTACGGGCTGCTACCCAGAGACTAGCGGGGATACCATGACTTAGCGTCAGCCGGACACATCATGCTGACACCGACCCAACCAGTTGGGGCCCAGACTGTGCTTGGCTGAGGCTCGAACCCACGACCTCTGGGCCACGGAGCGAGGCCTCTACCAACTGAGCTATCTAGGCCCCAAGAGTGTGCCATGAATAAGATACGCAGTGCAATGATAAATCCCTTTATAAAAAATGCAACAAGCATCCACTCTCAACCTATATCTCAGAGAGCTGCTGGCATAATCTAAGGAGAGATGAAGAAATTTCCTCAAATAAAGCAATAAAACAGATTAAATTTTTTTCAACACACAAGGGGACAAATACCGCGGGAGACCAATAGCTAAATTGCCTGTTATACTTAAAAACGACCTCTCCAGGACAGCAACACCACTCACCATCAAAAGGCAAAAAAAAAAAAAACAACCCTCGACAAACCGAGAAATATTGCACAAGAAAGAAGCCAATAGAGTGGGTTTACCGCAAGAACACAAGAAGGTGCCAAGGCATCCACGTCGAATGACTGAGACGCTATAGGCTATAGGTCAGGTTGGTCATATTGGGTGACCCAGTGAGTAAATTGAAGCACCTGTTCATTGCCAATACCTAGGCTGTATAAAAGACTATGGCTATAAACTTATGTGATGTGTCTAACAAAATTAGAACTGTTTACTGTTTGCAATGACAAACTTTTATTAATAAACTTTACTGTTGTTTATTTGGCCGCTTTTTATCTTGATAATTACAAAAGTTGAAACTTTTTATCGCTTTTGAGTACATAAAACAATTTGTAAGCTGAAATTTGTAAAATTTTGTAATATACTGAGCGCCAAAAGAAACGCAACATGACATTCCTTATTTTCGCGCCCATGCACGCTTTAAAGAAAGGTTGGTGAGTTGGTTTTTTGTCTGTTGTGAGTAGTAACACATCTGAACATGAGTTCAAGCACACTCCCGAGTCCCGTGCGTGGTTTGCCAGTCAATGTGAGCGATTTTCGAATACCCTGTAAAAATGTAAAATCCGTGCGTGTAGAAAAACCAGGTGGTCAAGATTTTCAAAATTATACACAAGAGTACCTTACAAGGTGCCCAATAATTATTCGCCATTTTTAGAATTAAACGATTTTATTTTTACAAAATTCTACGCTTATTTGAAGTTGATCGTCATCAAGCTTTAGGACTGCTCCAAGCAGGTCTTCCTATCAGTGAAGTTTCCCTCCGTATGAATGTAAACAGGACGACGATTTTCAGACTCAGACAAAGTCTACATAAGACGGATACGGTGAGTGATCGGCCCTGTTCTGGGATGCCTAGGTGCACTACGCAGAGACAAGACAGAAACCTCGTCAGAAATCATATGAACAACAGATGTCTTCAGGCTTCATCGCGTCAGACAAGAGGAAAAAATAATCAACGTATAATTGCAAACACAGTAAGAAGACGTTTATCTACCTATGGCTTACGTGCTCGTCGCCCATACATCGGCCACATTCTGACCCAGCGTCACCGACACCAACGTACGCTATGGGCCCAGGAACATGCCGCGTGAGATCGCATCTAATGGCGAAGTGTCGTATTCAGTGACGAATCTCGATTCTGCATTGACCATGCTGATGGCCGTGAACGTGTATGGAGAAGAAGCGGTGAAAGATACCAAGCAGATTGCGTCAGGGAACACGACAGGTGGGTTGGAGCATCTTTGATGATGTGGGGTGTTATTTCTTACAACGATAGGATCGGGCCAGTTTTTTTCTACACTAGGACAATAAATGCGCAAACATACGTGCAAGATGTGCTTCAGGCTCTCGTGGTGCCTTACACCGCCATACATAGAAATATTGTTTTTCAACAAGACAACGCAAGAAATCACACGGCCAGATACACTCAACAGTTTCTTGAGCAAAGCAACGTCCAAGTTCTGCCATTGGCAGCACTTTCGCCGGACCTTAATCCAATCGAACATTTGTGGGATTACT
>BMAT01000833.1:180827-214366 GCA_019649035.1 Elysia marginata | reverse complement strand
GAGAGAGAGAGAGAGAGAGAGAGAGAGAGGGAGGGAGAGATAGCATGAAATGCACAGATTGATCATTAAAATGACATTAAATTTCTCTATCGATGCAGGCATATCAGTTGACATATTAAAAAAAAAACGAAATATCATGTAGTTGTGCCGTTGATAAAGTTTGTGACGTGTAACGTGGTTATATAAACTTTTGACTACGGCTTTGACAAACGCTATGCATAGTTTTACGGGTGTTATTTTCATTTTTAAGAGTTATTCAAGTGTCTTTTATTTCAATTTCATTTTCAAGTTTATTCAGTCAATACAAAATTACATAATACATGTATTTAAACTTAAAGTCAGCAATGCTCACTCAGGCTGACAGATTCTAACATTATGAATATAAAGTACACTATTATAGAATATCAGTACATGTATTAAAAAAAATGTTATCTCTCATTCGCAAAAACCCGCGCACCCCACCCTCTGTCTTTCTCTCTCTCGCTCGCATCCCTCTTCCTTCCCCTCTCTCTTTTTCTGTCTCTGTAGCATTTTTTCTCTTCTGTCCTAGAATAAGAAGTATAATCACTCCTCTTAACCCTTCTCGCTCACGGAAAAATCCCATCCTTATGTGTCCTTCATTTTATCAAAAAAGTCAATTAGAATAATCTCTTAATCCTAGTTCCATTAAAATATTTTACGGTTTGGGGAAAGAAGTTATCTACTAATCGTTTCTTTCCTTTGAGCGCCCTTTGTCATCGCCCATGGGGTTAAAAATCAAAATATGTCCTTGTGGGTGAGGGCCATCTTTCAAGATCTTTTCTGTTCTGGATGACATTTTTTTCATATAGACTTTCATACCAATTAACTTTTTGTGCGTCTATACAATTGAGTTTGGTCTTTTTATGTCCCCATTTGTTGTTTTATTACACCGAACAATACTCGATTGAGTTTAGATGCTCTCCACAATCATATGGCTGTGTAAAAATTAATGATAATCACCTCATTGCCCTTAAAAGGCCTTAGTTTCCTCAAGAAGTACATACTCTGTCTGGCCTTTTTGAATTTGTTGTTGCTATTTAATTCACACCTTAATGTGCTAGACAGAATGATTTCCAGGAACTTGAATGAATTAACTCACTTAAATGTGTCCCCTGCTATAACCAGTGGGGGTGGTGGCACCTCGCCCCTTCGAAAATTGAATTGACATGTGTTGTTATTAATTTAAATTAACAAAAATGAATAACTTTATCCTTTTTTCCTGGGAGGGGAGGGAGGAGAGGGGAAGTTTTTCAGATGACAAACAACTAGCTGTTAAAAATAATAAGTTTTGGTTTGAAATTTGTTGGGCATAGTATTGAATAAGAATTTATATTTGTTGAAAACTCTCCTTAAAAATATACAAATCAATGAGAATTCCGACAAGCCATATACTATAATATTTTGTCCTGTATCGTAAATCCCTTATCAAAATCATCTCTAATTCTCAGTCTATAACAAATTTTAAAAACCCAGGGACTTTGGAACTTCATATTAGTTTTGCATGTTACAGAAACCTGGTGTGGTTTATCATCTAAGACTTTTGTTGTCTCCAAGGCTAAAAAGAAGCCGTCTTTGTGCCCTGTCTTGGCAAAACCACTAAATTAATGTGGTTTACCATCATCACCCTTTTTCTCTCAAAATACCTTTTGAGATATTCAGCGTTGTTGAATCTAATCTACGAGCCTAGTTTAGACAAATCAATTGAAAACTCGTAGAGCAGATTGTTTACGATTTACGGATACTGTAAATCATATTGGCCCCAAAACTAATACATTAAAACACATTAAAATTTTTAAAACCCATATAGAGAAATCCTGTAAAAATACATGTAACACCTTCTTAGCAGTTTTTTTAGCATTCGGGTACCGAAGATGACAAGTATACAAGGGAAAGCGTAGACCATTCACATGTAAAGGTGCAGCACCTACTAAAACGCACAATTTTGCTAGAAACGTAAAAGGGAATAAACTCAAGAGTGTATAAGTTTGCTTTATGTTTTGGAAAACAAATAAAAACTTAGCCTGAGTTTCACGATTCCTTGGATCTTGCTGTTTGTACTTTCATTGAGAAGTACAAGAAAACAGCTAGCAAGGACTCTTTAGTGTAAGTCCATGACAGGTTTTTTCATTACCTGTCACTTTCATTGACACTATCTTGTTCATCAATTAAAAGCAACTTTCAAGGAGGCTTCATGACCCCGTCTAGTATTTGCTTTGACAAAAAGAAAATACTCCCAATCCACTTTTGTTTTGTCTTTGTTCAAACAATGTTACTCACAATCACTATTGAGGTTGTGCATATTACGAAAATATTGCGCTTGGTTATTAATATGGCGGACGATTCCGGAAGAAAGAGTATACATTAACTCTTTTGTGTTAAGGGACCAATATGGCTCTACGTGAATTAGGGTCAGATTGATCCGTTGCACAAAGGAGGTTTACTCTAACTTTCGGGGGTACCCACCATTTAGACAGCGAATTGCAATATTTTTGAAATGTGCACAGCTTCAGTACGAAAATGGTGAAAATAGTCTTTGGCTTAAATCTGCGTCCAAGGAAAAAAAAACCACCTTACTTCAAAGCCAATGGTATTATTGTCATCTTCCATTTTGTGATTAAAAAAAAAAACAATTAAAATTTGAATAGATTAACATCAGCAAGACTTGTTGACTAAACATAGTGCGATCCTATTTCTCTTTACGCTTCCACCCGAATGCTGAAAAGCTGGCGATCTTTAAACGATAATTATGTAAACAGCACAGGCTAAAGCTATGCATAATTGTGAGGCTGTGAAAAAAGGTCTTTTTATGTAAAAGACGACTTCAGGTGCTGAAATATTTTATTCTGTCAACATTTTATATTTATTTTTAAAAGGTCCCATTTCATTTGAATGTAACTGGCCAAAAGCGGTGGATTTGTTTTATTATAGATTCTCTCAAGATTTGTATCATCAGTGCAAAGTTCCCTTTTCCGAAATTCATGTTAGAATCACCCGTGACTCCAAATCATAGCAAATGTGCGACTTTTTCATGTCAGAATCGCTTGCGACAAAATGGGTTTTGTGATCTAAATATCGTATTCGGTAACAATTATTTGTGTTCAAAGTGTTGCATTCAGCTCATCATAAATTTCAATGAAGGTTTTTTGACACAATTTTCTAATTTCAGTACTGAAAGATTTTATTTAACCTCTTACTGTCTTAGCCTGACATGGCATCATTCCCGACACGCCACTCGACCTTTTATCGCAGGCTCACATACATGTGCTGCTGATTGTATCAATGAGTTATGTACGTGGGAAGAACGAGGTGAGAAGACCAAAAACGATGAAGGAAAATGGGAAGAGTTAGGAAAGGAAGAAAACAATAACACGAACATGATAAAGAATGTTCCTTAAATCCTAAAATAGAAGAAGAGCAGCGGCAAACAAAATAGTATTTTCAACGCAAAATTTTTATAAAAAAAACCCACAATAATTTCTTTTTTGTTTTGTTTTGTACCAGATGGGGTTGAATTCGGTTATTAGTGCAATGAGTAAACACATGCTCTTTAATTGTATAAAAACTTGAGAGAAAAATTTTCATAACAGTATGGAGATATGTTATATGAAGGGATACAATTTTGAGTGTGTGATTTGCAGCCATGAAAGGTAAAGTTTTGTAAATTTTATACAATGGAACAATGGGACCAAATTTTCAAAAGAAGCCAAACGATTACCGCCTGATTGCAGTAAACTTAACACGATCTTATAGGCTGCATGTGCCAGAGTTTATAACTATTTATCTTTTCATCTAAGTTTTTGTACCGTGGCGGCTTTGTATATTGTTACTTTTCTATAAGAAGCTTTTGTTAGCTTTATTTCTGATTCTAGAGTGTCCTTATCATCTCAACGTAAGCATAGACAAAGCTGAGTTCACATTATTACCAAAAGGCGAAGAAGACTGGAAAAAGTGAAAAAGGTAGGCTCGCTGATTGGCGACAACGAAGATAGAGAAAGAAGAAAACAGATCTCCTCCACAGAGCTCAGCAGGTTCAATCAACAATCTATTGATTAAAGGAAACAAAATTAATACTGCAACAAAGATACATCTAAATGAGTCTTTGGGAAATTCCATTTTACTATATAACTTCAGCACATAACTAAAACTCATGCAGACGAAGAACAACTAAATGCGTTTCACCCGAAAATAATTCTATTGAACATAAAATTTCCCTTTAAAATCACAAATTGGTCACTCTACCCAAGATGTCATGAAAACCATTGTTACTGCAAATTTTAGAGTCTCGCAAGAAACTATTTGAAATACTCTAAGGAAAGATAGAGACACCTCCGCTAGCAAGAGCATGTTTCGTTCAATATGGGAAAAACCACAAGGAAAGATAGACACATCCGCTAACAAGAGCATATTTCGTTCAATGTGGCAAAAACCACAAGGAAAGATAGACACATCCGCTAACAAGAGCATGTTTCGTTCAATATGGCAAAAACCACAAGGAAAGATAGACACATCCGCTAACAAGAGCATATTTCGTTCAATTTGGCAAAAACCATAAGGAAAGATAGACACATCCGCTAACAAGAGCATATTTCGTTCAATATGACTACAAGGAAAGGACCAAGAACAACGCTCCCAGTGGTCCTAAATGAAGATCTCGCCCTGATCGACCATGATGTCTGACTCCATTCAGCTGATGAACTGGATAAAATCACAACCCTAGCACAAGATCGAAGACAATGCTAAGAACTTACAACAGTGACAGAGAGAGCCGACAGAGAACCGAGATGGCCACGTCCCTATAGTCGTCCTTATTTTAAAGTAAAAGCTCTATTGAAAGAGAATGCTTTGTCAATGATCTGTCTACCTTGAGATGCGCTCCGATGGCGCCATATTGAAAAAAAATAATGCCAGTTCATGTGTGAGTGTCAAATCGGTGTTACAGCGCGAGACAGCACTGTAGAAAAAAGGAGTACGGTTACTTCGCATCGGTATGCCAAGAAAAACGCAGGTAGATTATCTTTCTTTGCCGTAGCTTTTAAAAAAAAAGAAATTAGGCTGTGACTAGTTTCATTTATAAAACAATTCAACATGTCTGGCTGCGGTAATCTAGCTACATTTTGGTCATATAGCTGTCTATTATCGCTTATAACTGCTTGCAAAATTAGGTGACCAGTAATTGAGAGATTAACTTCTGTAATCCTTTTCGCACGTGGCGATAATAAATTTCCTTTATTCAATAAAACAAGCTTTTCCCAAAATCAGGGTTTATGTCAGAAGCTCATAAAATTTTGGAGACTGTCAATTCCTTTATCTCCTGAAACAACATAATTATGACTGTACCTGTACGTTACATGCGAGTGTCAGTTGACAGAGAAGGAGAAGACGGAAAAGGAAAAAAATGTGAGGACAAAGAGATTGAGGAGAGAAAGGACAGTTTTGATCTGGAAAAAAAGGACTATTTTTAAAATTGCGCAATTGTTTTTGTTTCACTCTTATGCTAAATCACGAGCAGTTGTTTTTTTATTCCCTTCGTAAATTTAAATCGTCTAAAATAGGAACAGTTAATAAGATTTCTTACATCTCATGTCAAAATAGAGACAACAAAATGCCGATCGGTTCACCTATTGCCCCCTTTCAACGAGTAACTCATATTAAATTTTACTCTATAGATCTGTTGAGCAATTCGCTCAAATTCACAGACTTTGCAGTCAACAATACTAAACGGAAGAAATAAGTTCCAATCTATGTATTCATTTTGATTTTTTAGCAATAAGCACTGAAACTGAAACATGTTTAGCATTCCATCTATTAAACCTTGGATAATACATACTGTTCCTTTCACAGATCGATGAAGAACCACTTAATTGGACTGTCAAGTCCTGCCAATATTAAAACCATTCTAGACAGTGTTTCTTTGTTCTACTATTTATAAGGTGTGTCTCATGCCTATGATTAAAACTGCTTGTGGGAAATGAAATATGAAACTTTAGCACTTTTGGTGTGAGATTATTTCATCCAGTTTCCTGGCTTCATAGACAAAGCATAAAATGCTATCTAAGTCTGTAAAACAGGTTAGTAAAACTTCAGAACAATTAGCTTAACTTTACAACTTCAGAGCTGCTTTATCAACGGCTTAGTACACCAAGAAAAAAAAACAAGTATCAATTAGACACTACAACATGGTGTAATTAACGTCACAAATATTATTCTCTTAGGCGCCATATTTTCTCTGTCTGTTTAATCACCAGATTCTCAGAATCCGTTAGGACTTCCTATTTACAGCGTCCGTTTAGACACCATCTCAGTGTCCGTTTGGACATCTTCTCAGTGTCATTTAGACACAATATTCTAGTTGTCCACTATGGTGTCCGTTTAGACACAATATTCTAGTCTTCCGTTCAGACACCACATTTTAAATGTCCGTTTCGACACCATATTCTAGATGTTCATTTAGATACCACATTATCAGTGTCCGTTTGGACAACACCTCAGTGTCCGTTTAGACACCACCTCAGTGTCCGTTTAGACAACACCTCAGTGTCCGTTTAGACAACACCTCAGTGTCCGTTTAGACAGCATGCCTAGTTGCCCGTTCAGATACCACATTCCCAGTGTCCGTTTAGACAACACCTCAGTGTCCGTTTAGACACCACCTCAGTGTCCGTTTAGACAACACCTCAGTGTCCGTTTAGACAACACCTCAGTGTCCGTTTAGACAGCATACCTAGTTGCCCGTTCACATACCACATTCTCAGTGTCCGCTTAGACACCACCTCAGTGTCCGTTTAGACAACACCTCAGTGTCCGTTTAGACAACACCTCAGTGTCCGTTTAGACAGCATGCCTAGTTGCCCGTTTAGACACAACATTCTCAGTGTCCGTTTGGACAACATCTCAGTGTCCGTTTAGACAGCATACCTAGTTGCCCGTTCAGATACCACATTCCCAGTGTCCGTTTACTTAGCTTGATTGATCAAAGTGTATTCATAAAGATAAATGGAATACAGAAAAATGAGATTATGAGTTTATCATGAATTAAAGAGCACGTAAAACTCAGCTCAGTCATTTTCATTTTAATCAAAATATTGTTGAAGCTGTCATAATATTTTTAAGTATCACTCTGCGAGATTGAATTACAAAAAGCACTAACACAATTTGTGTGATAGCGCAGAATTATCAGGAGTATTGCCACATGTGTTTGATTATCCTAATGAAAATTATTTTCGGTTTCTCGTTGTCACCTGTATGTGACATATTATCAATCTATCAACTCCGAGCGACAAAGGATGGCAAACTGGAAAATATTTCTGAAAGTCAAAAGGCGCAGCTTGCTCGATTTACTTCTGCGACTACTGTTAGAAGTGCTGCTGCCAATACTACTACTACTACTACTACTACTACTACTACTACTACTACTACTACTACTACTACTACTACTACTACTACTACTGCTACTGATGTGCTACTGTTGCTACTTCTTTTTCTACGACGACTACAAAGTGTAATTGCGCTATTTGTAATAGAGATATGAAAGTTCAACTAGCTTCTCTCAAATTCTAATTTCACAA
Source organism: Elysia marginata (assembly GCA_019649035.1). Lineage (NCBI taxonomy): Eukaryota > Metazoa > Mollusca > Gastropoda > Plakobranchidae > Elysia > Elysia marginata. The sequence goes on along the minus strand of BMAT01000833.1, from coordinate 206,780 downwards.
TGACATCCTCAAGTAAACTGCCTCCACCCCCTCTCACGCTGCCTTTTGAAACTATTTACATGAGAAAAGATATTTGTTTATCACAACCAAAAAGCTACCCATCAAATAATAAACCTTGCAATACATACCTTTCTTGAAGACCTGTATTAAAACATTTTAGCTGAAAAAATGACACACCTAGTATTGCAGTTCCCGTGTTTTGGTTTGGTAAAGATTGATAGCGTGACCGTTATAAACCTTTTCGTAATTTTTTGCTCTAAAACTCTGAAAACCAGGAATGTTAAATTAATCTACATCCGTAATTTATATTACATGCTTAATAAAGGGACTAGAAGTTGATTTAGTTTTTGCTTTTGGGCATGCACTTGGAAACCCTTCGATATCTTTCTGTAACTAAGAAAGTTTTCTCTTTACAGAGAAATCTAGAATAAGAATCATTTTTTGAAAATTATAATGAAAAATAAAAGTACTATCTAGACCTGAAAGTCTATTGTAGTTTTATGGATTCTTAAGGTCGTGGGTCGTATTGATTGGTAGTCTGTTGAAGGACAAATGAAAAATGATTACGTTTGCATGATATATAGAAACACCACCCAAACATCGTAATCAATCGCTGGTGCTAGAATCATAAATAATTTTTTTCTTCTCCATTTCCTACGCTTACGATTCTTCTGCATCAATACCCCACACTTATTAAAATCAAGAAAGGGAAAACGCTTACTTATGAAAAAATTCTTACTTCCTTCGAGTAAGAAAAGTTAACAACATAGAACCACTATAATAAAACGATGAATTAATCGTCGAAGGTGATAGCGATGAGTGCATGAAATAGAGAATTCATCACAGGGGCTTTCACGACCGAAGCATAAAAAGAACAAGTGGATAAATCATTGAACACTTTCGGTCTCAAGAGATCAGAACCGGCAAGAAATCATACTGCGTGTGATCTTTATATGGCAGATAAAAAAGATATTGCTCTAGGTTTGAAGGACGCCAAAGAAGAAAAAGTATAAAAGGTAGCGGGCGTTCATTTTATTCACCGAATTCATCCGTTATTTTTAGGGGCGAAAGAAAAAAAAATAAATATTATGTATAAGTTTTTCACAGAAGGTTCTATCGCCTGCTGGAAATGAGAGTTATTTTGGAAATTCTTCACATACAAAACAATCTTATAAGCAATCAGGTTATTGAAAAATCAAGGATAAAAATAATATAATGTTAAATATACTCTTCATCTGATTTGGCAGTCTATTGTTTGTGAAATGCTTGTTATAAAAAATTAAAAATGTATAATAACACTCACTTAAATTAGCACTACTTTGTCGTTTAAATTATTGAGACGACGAATTCAGATTTTACAAAAAAAAAATATAGTGTTGTATGCAACATTTTCTACCGGGTCATGTTAGTGAAAAGTCTGTTGAGCGACGAGAAAAAATGTACGAAAAAAGTGTAACCTTTAATAATCAGTTATTAAAACTTATTTGTGATAAATCAGAGGGTTTGAATCTCATCTGTGATCTTTTCCCATGTATTTCCCTCTGGATGTGCCAACTATGATCTTTATAATAGCTTTGAAACTATCTGTTTGTCAACCAGGCTGCCACACGGTATTAAAATAGATGTATTTAAACATTACTTCATCGGGAAAATGAGAGTAAAAAAGGCAATTATTATATTTTTTTCGTTTAAATGGTAACTGTTGAAGAGGAAATATATTTTTGAAACTACGGGAATACTACAAATATTACATTCCTTCACTAGATATAAAAAATTCTGTAATCAGAAAGTGTTCTCGTGACACTTATACATGCAGAGTGATGATTTCCTTTGTAACTCCGCAATGTAACATACGTTTCGATAATCTTGCAAGTTTAGGTACATATAGTTCCTTAACTGATCACCAATTATTTTTTTTATATTGGTATCGCCTTTACAATCGTCGTCGTCATCTTATTCGTCATCATTGTTTTTGTTTTTAACACAGTCGCCGCAATTGTGTCGTGTGATCTTTTATAATAATAATAATGATAATAATAATATTAATAATAATAATAGTAATAATAATGTTGAAATAATAACAACAACAACAATAATAATAATGATAATAATAATAATAATAATAATAATAATAATAATAATAATAATAATAACAACAATTATAATGATAGTAATAGTAGTAGTAGTAGTAGTAGTAGTAGTAGTAGTAGTTGTAATAATAATTATTATTGATAAACTCGATACCATAAAAAGTTTCTACTAGTGTTTCTCAGTATTATTCCACAAAATGTTTTATATAAAACTATTCCGAGATCATATTTGTCTTTCTGTCTTCTTCTTTCTGTTTCGGAATCTCCCTTCCTTTCACTCTATTTTTTTCCCATCTCTCTTTAGTTTCTTTTTCACTTATTTTTTCCAAAAATGTTTCTCTCTTCACATTTCTCCATAACCATCTTTTTTCTAACCCGCTCGAATATCAGTTCGACAATTCGTTTTTTAGAGGCATAAAAGACTAGCTGAAGATTATGTATGAAAAAAGCAAATGGCAATACAAAAAGAAAGCAGAACAGAGGAGACACAGAGAGAGAGAGAAAGAGAAAGAGAGAAAGAGAAAGAGAGAGAGAGCGAGAGAGAGAAAGAGAGAGAGAGAAAGAGAGAGAGAAAGAAAGAGATCGAGAGAGAGAAAGAGAGAGAGAGAGAGAGAGAGACTTCTTTGATTTCAAACGTATCCATTTTATAAAACAGTAGGAAAAACAAAATCAAGGTCGAGATTAGTTCTCGTTTGATAGCTGACCCAAGCGGAAACAACTATGTGGCTTGCTCAGTTTGAAACGGAAATCACCATTTCTGACAGTAAATTATACATGACGTCATTTCCGTTACTCCGCCAGGGTGCCATGACTCGGGTAAATACTGTGGAATATTAGTTACTGTTCCATCCGTACAGGTCACGATTACGATCGTAAGACTGCAAATTTTATAAACCTACCGGAAAAAGAAATAAACAGGAATTTGGTTTGATTAGGCCTATGTACCATTTTTATCGTTCACCACCCCCTTACTACCCTACAATAAATGTGTTGTGTACGTGTACCCCTGGCTCTGTATATCTTCACCACCGTTTATGGGATTGGGTAAATAAACTTTCTTGTAAAATGTTAATGGCGGGTGCCGCAGACCCTAGTCACCCTGTTGTGTTTACATCTCACCATGTGGCCGTAGCTGTTTGTTAAACTTAGTGATAACCAAGTCAGGCGGATGGATTAATTTTAGTAACAGAAGGAACATAACAGTTTACTCCTTGTTTCTTTAAAGTTTATACAAAAAAAAAAAAAACGTGTCTTCATAACACCGAATACTTTAATTTTTGTTATTGTCATTCGGACTAATAATCTGGTGTAACTATACATTTTTTCCGTTCCAATTGACCGACCTTTGATTACGCAACCTATGTGATTTATTCTTATTTGCCGACTTTATCTGTGTGTTTTGACATCATGAAGAGAGAATGCTTATAAAAAAAGTTTTCATTTAAAATTGAATTGACAGTGAAAAACGTCCTAGTCAGCATCTTGAACCCTCTTCAACTGTCTACATGCATTTTACTGGCCTGGAACTTTTTGCGTGATGGTTGTAAAACAAAAAGAACCACAATCCTTTTCCTAATTTAGGAAATAACGGGTTGAGTAACGGTCACAAAGCTGAAGAAAGCTCCTACAGGCGCTGCATTCTTTAAATTTCATTAACCCTATCGGGCCCCTGGCTTTTTCTTCCATCGCTCCTGGCTTTTGACTTCCAGGCTTGACTATCCCCTGGGCGCCGTGCACGCTCGTATCAACAGCGGCACCCTGAGCTCTGGTTAGCTTTGGTTGATTCTGGCAGGCTCTCGGCGCACAAGATTGACGTTAATAGATACTGAAAACGCGGGGTTTCTGTTTTAAGAATAGGTTGTGCGTTTAAAGCCTCCAATTATACTTTATCTTAAGACGCTGACCTCATAAGCTTAACTTGTAAACAAATATATGTGCTTTGGTGTAATACATATAAGAAGTCTCTAAATCTCGAAAAAAAACCCGGCAAATACACTCACACACATCTCTCCCGGCCAATTATTTGAAACCGAATTGATTCCGCTAAATCATCTGCAATGGTCAGATCAAGTGAAGAAACGAATAACAGTACAACAGCAAAGTACTGATTAAATGCTGCACTTGGTTAGAAAACGGCAGCACTAACAATTAAGACTCTCCAAAAAGAATCAAAACTGAAGATTTTGAAACACAGAAAAGCAAATAATATAAATAGCGTAAAACTAAATTTATGTTTCAAATGAATTGCAGTAGACGTCTTGAAATAGGATAAAGTAGGCACACTACGTAGCTTTGGTGCGAATAGTATATGCAAACGTTAGCTTTCAGCTGTATACTATCAAATACAACATTCTCATTTGTATTTCGAAAATCAATCTGGCCGATTGGACTGCATCTGCCATAAATTATGTGGTGATAAGTTTATGCCGAATACGTATTGATCACGAAAAGGCAAAAAAAAAAACTTTGATAACATCTTGCAATTCTTTGTATGCGTAATACGACAACGCCACTAAGCAGTAAAATTAAAGCTTCCTTTTGATGAACACAACCCACAAAAGATGTTAAGTTTGCTACATCCCATGTAAAGTTTTTATTTGGTAAATTGAAGATGAAGTATTTATTTGCCCGTTAGAATATTGTTCAGTTGAATTGGACCTTTAAAATCAAATTTTGATATCCCGGAATACGTAAAATCTCTAACGATAAAGCTGCATTAACTTATATATCTCCATTGATTTGAATTTTAATACCTACACTTATGGCGTCTTGATAAACACAGCTTTTAGAGATTCACGTCTCATTGTGACAAATGCTTTGCCTTGCCTGCTTCTTCATCATTTTTGAATACAGCTTTATGTCTGATCTGCCACTCAGAAGGAGAGCTTATGAAAAACACAGGCTTTTTCAATTAAATATGAATAAACTAGTGGAACATTTTCCAGTACTCCTTCGCCACGTATAAAAAAAAAGAAAGAAAAAACAACTAACGTCAAACAAACTGAGTACAATGAAAACAAAAGAAACAGAGCAGGTAATATGAAGAAAAATAAGTTGAGAAGTTCAAAATGAATCGAAGCGAAAAACAACGTTGCCGTGTTTATGTCTTGATTCTTCTTATTTTAAACTTCCTTTGATGATCAGATTTCCATCACCATATTTGAAGAAAGTAAACACAATTTCATTTTCTAACTTACTTGAAAGGACTGGGTAAAAACTTTTGAATAAGATGACTCAGTTTAACACATAATTGATAACGCCCGTGACGTTATTAAAATTCAGTCAAGTCACTTTATTTTAAACAAGATTTAGAAAGAAATCAAATCTAAAAAACGACGGCACAGTGTCTTTGATCATAAAATATACAAAGTCTCAATCATTAGGCATTGAAAACTAAAACGATCCTTTAAACTGGTTGAAATACTTTCTGTTCCTTGTATGGACCAAAAGGAAAGCCCAATAAAAAACGAACAAGCAGTTGCACTCGCCATTTTGTTCATATAAAAATATTTATAAATGATCTGTTTCAAAGTTTCTACAGATTTAAATAGAAGTTGCACGGCAAAATCTGTTACAAAAGAGTAGTGCTTTGAAAGATGTTGAACTAGTCTGGTCATATGCAGCAAATAATAATATGTTAATATGTTTAACATAAAGGACAAATATAACCGCTTCAAAATATGCAACACTCATACTAAAACCACATATACAATTATGTTTTGTTTTGAAGATTTGGCATGCCTTTTTAGATACTCAGGAAGACTTCATATGAAACCTCCGTAATGATAGAGAAGTCTAATTACGACCAGATTAGTACCACTCCTACGGATTTCCTCATTTTCCTTGTTTTGTTTATAGTTTCGGGAAATAAGCTATTAATATCCAGAAAAGAAATAAGTTATTAATATCCAGAAAATAAATAAGTTATGAATATCAAGAAAAGCTTTTTAAAAAATATCAACCCATGTATCGCAGCTATTAGCACTCTCTTGTTGTAGGGCAGCCCACACAATAGATAATTAGCAAGTATACCTTTTCTCTTTTTCACTCTAGAATCAAGATCGATGTTGTTCAAGAACGCTTTCGGCGTTCCTGGACAGGATAGGATTTCTGTTAATTTTGTCTAAACAGACATAACTTGTCAGTAGTGGATTCTGTAAGATTTAGACCTTTGACTAAAGAGTCATATATAAGAATAGTTTCGCAACAAGTTAAATAAGAGTCCGGCCTCCATTTCTTTTGCATTTATCTGCACTATTTTTACGAGATGACAAAAGGACATTTAATTTAGTGATTTTTTTAAGCTTAAATCATACTCTCAGCTGATTCAACACAACCTGCAATAAAACATGTTTATTGTTCTTTATTGTAAAGGTTGGTATTTTAGAGAAAAATACTTTAATTAGCAGGAGATATTGTGAACAGATACTTTGTATTTCTTCACCAAATATAAGAAGGTAATTTTCGTTTGTTCCACGATAGTTATGAGCTCTTACTGCACAAATATTTGATGAATATGGTAGAAAGTTTTAAAGGCGTTCATAAAAATAAAGCTATTAAGCCAATTTAATGCACATTTTTTTTTATAATGACTAAATAAAGGCTGCAAAAATTTTCTATGTAAGTGTGCTTGCTTAAATATCTTTATCTTTCTTGTTGTTAGTCTGTTTGTATGTATCTCTCACTCTCTTTTCTCTCTCTTTCCTCAACCAAACAAATAGGGTAGAGATGAGCAGTTTAAAACGAGACTTCAAATCTACACGATTACAGACGAGGGTCACATGGAGACAGTTCTTTTTACAGTGTCAAAGGTGACGTTCCCAGCTCTGTGACTAAGAAGAAGATGGTGTAGGTTTTCTATGCTTGACCTGCCTGCAACATTCGATGCAATAGACCATGAAAAGTAAACAACTAGGTTATAAGAACAAAAAAGTTAGCCCTACTGGATCGTCGCTTTTCCGTTCTGCTTTTAAGTGTGTATTCATTTTCAAGCTGTAAAAATATCTGTCAAACTAACCTGCTTGATGCCAATGAAGTATGATTTTCCAAAAATGAAAGCTCTGTTTTCAGCGAGATATGTGCTTTAATAAAGTTGAAATATCACTTCCTTGTTCTAATAAGTATCTGGCGCCCATCTCTCGATGAAGTTTTGAATGACTGTTAGTCAGCTTTCTCCTATACTAAAATGGACGAGAGAAAGTTGTGAAAATCTGGATGTGTCCAAATTTTTTAAGGAAAGTTAAACAAACTGAGATATTTTTTGAAAGCTTTTACGATTCCAGTGTGGCATGTTATTTGAAAACCAAACCAGTTAGGTAAACAGTTTGAATAATTCCAGGGAAATTGTGCTCTATGATTGAGTGTTTATTTTTTTTTCAACATCGAATGCAAATTGCATTAAGAGAAAAGCGAAGTGTAGACGATGCTATGATGGTACTATTAGACAATGTCTACAGGTACCATGATTTTTCAAAAAATCAAAAACTACTGTAGGGTTCTTTTTATAGACTTTTCATCAGCCTTTAACACGATTCAGCCACACCTAATAGTTTTAAAACTCAATCAGATAAATGTAAAGAAAAATTTCATTGCGTGTATCCTTGATTTCCTGAGTGAAAGACCACAGTACGTCAAGTTAAGACAGGAAAATAAGTGTTGGAAATCCAATCTAACTGATACCAATACAGGTGCCCCTCAAGGAGCAGTTCTCATCTCCCTTTTTATTTACAATTTATACTAACTTCTGTCAACTTAAGTTAAAGACAGTGACAGTTAATTAAATTTGCTGATGACACTAGTACACTTGGGCTACTCAGAGAGTTGATGAAGAAAATTATAAGAACACTATCGCATGGTTTACCTAGTGCGATGATCACTTCCTCTACTCAACGTCAAAAAGATAAAAGAACAGGCTATAGATTTTGTACATAACAAAACAGAACATTTGCCCATCTACATAAAAAATGAAGAAGTGGAAAGAGTGACATTGTACAAGTATTTAGGTATAATAATTGATGAAAGGCTGTCGTGGAAAGGTTTATAGTATACGAGCAACCTGATAAAAAAGCTTAATACAAGATTGTATTTTGTACGTAAAACTAATTCCTTCCACGTAGATTCTATGCTTCTTCGACTGTTTTATAAAGCTATTGATGAAAGCACTTTGACCCTTACTGTTAATTGCTGGGGGTGGAACAATTCAAGATTGCCAGATAAGATTAAAATGAACACTATCACCAAAAGAGCCAACAATGTAAGAAAAACCCAGAAAACCTTTGATGACTTTGGTTTAGTAAAAAAAAAGTAGACATTGAAAACTTTAAACCCTTTATTCTAGACTGATTCACAAAATATGTCATTAAAACTTTGATGACCCATTTAGTGCTTTAAAAAGTAAATCATTGCAGTTTAAGGCTACACTACTGCCATTGTCATATATCCTAGCAATTCTCGATCCTAGTTGCGAACAAAACATAAAGTAATCTCACCTTATATGAGTCACGTTGAAGAATATGAGATCACAATTGGATAATTTTACACAAACACTGTATTGGCTAGTAGTAAGCAAAATTTAAAGGGTAATGTTATTTTTAAAACACGCATCGGGCCATACTTATTCAATTTATATTAGCGCAGAAGCGTATTCTATTTTCCCAACCTTGTAGATCGCTATGGTTTGTTAGAGAGAGAGATAGATAGATAGAGAGAGAGATAGAGAGAGAGGAAGAGAAAAAAGAGAGAGATAGATAGCTTGATAGATAGTTAGAGAGAGAGCGAGAGAGAGAGAGAGAGAGAGAGAGAGAGAGAGAGAGAGAGCAATCTTAAACATTTAAAAAAATAATCCTGCGGGTTCACCTAGATCTGGAATTCCAAGTACTTTTGTTCCGACACAGTTATTATAAGATTGTTTTTATTTCTGAGAAAGGGACGTGGGTGGGGGTGGGGGGAAATCGGACCTCTTAAAATGTGTTTTTGAAGGTACTATAATAATTTCTATCGTGTTTTTCAAACAAACTACCTTGTACTTGATATACGAAATTATTATAAATGATAAGAGTGCCTTACATTAAAAAATAATTCGTATTTGCCTCTAGTAATCCTCCCACTGACCACACCTATCGCTAGGCAAATCCGACCAGTTACCCACCATTAGGAATATCCATTACATGTGGTAATCAAACAATCAAAACAAATTATTATCACAGTTCTGTGAAGACTTAACAGAGAGAAGCATCCAGGTTGCTGAGCCCAAGATGTAAAGAAAACAAATTAAGGTTTTCGTTGTGTTATTCCTGGACTTGTAATAGCCACAACTATTGTGTTACAAAGCTATTTCGACCGTAAACGCTTTAAACCTCTATAATAATTATACAGTCTGCTTCACCTGTCTTTTACAAACTTTAGCAAGAAAAAGAAGCATTATAATACTTAATGTAGACACGGAATTTTGCCTTTATATCTCAAAGAAAGTGTAAAACAATATCTAATTGCATAAATTAAAAGAACGAAAAATACCTTGTATAAAGATAAGTTTCTTTGCCTTTTTCGAAACATAACCATGGGCAATGTCTGCATAAAGGATAAATGCAAATCATTCTTCCCATTATTATTCTGATACAACTTGTGAAGCGCAGCCACTCAACTTGCACCTGATACTTCTTCAACAAAATATATTATCATGCCTGTCCTGAATACAGTTGTTTACTAAAGCTTCTTCAGGCAAGACAGGTCTTTCAACGCGTAAGTGTGTAAGCAAAGGGGAGGAATCTCACGTTTGAGTTTTCGATTACTTTGCTAAAAAAGAATCTCACGCTTAAATATCCGAATACTTTGTTAAAGAAAATGAATTTCAAGTTTGATTATTTGATTTATTCTAATACAACTTGTGAAGCACAGCCACTCAACTTGCACCTGATACTTCTTCAACAAAATATATTATCACACCTGTCCTGAACACAATTATTTACTAAAGCTTCTTCAGGCAAGACAGATCTTTCAACGCGTGAGTGCGTAAGCAAAGAAAAGGAATCTCACGTTTGAGTATTCGATTACTTTGCTAAAAAGAATCCTACCCTTGAATACTCGATTACTTTGTTAAAGAAAATGAATCTCAACTTTGAATATTGGATTGTTTGGTTAATGCAAAAACTTTACACCTTAATATTCGATTGTTTTTAAAATAAAAAAGAAACACCCAGCTATTAGCAGGCCTATCATTTTAACTAAACATTGCAAAGCAAAGACAATCATCAGACCTACAGATTTTGCCCCCATCCCTGAGTCGATACCTCATTTTCTATTACTAGAAAATTTCATAAAGCCCAGCATCATGAAGAAGGCTTATAACAGAGTATGGTTTTACGTCTCTCTCATTGCCTATTAGATTCTCTAAATTTCCTATAACTTTTTTAACGTTGACGTGCGGGAAGAAGCAAGCGTAATAACATTGAGAAATTAGCAAGCTCAACGTTTTGTTACAGACTTCTTGGAACTAAAAAAAAGCAACAAAAACAAGTAACTAATTGCGGCCATACATGTAACGATTTGTAAAAGAGGCGTTTTTTTTTAAAATCCGAGTTACATGTGGTTGTAGTTTAAAATAGAACATTTTTTATTTTAGTTCTTGATATTTTGAATTAAAAAACTCATCCTAACATAATTATAATTTTTTTTTGTATATGTTTATTGCTGTGCATTCTCGTTCTTCCTCATTCGCTTTCTGTCAATTGGTTTCTCTCTTCTTCTGCTTAATTTTGTGAAAGCAAAAATAAGAAAGTCTTAATTATGAGGATGTTTAACAGACAATCTATACCTATGGACTTGACGAATTGACATTTGTCATGTTGTTCGTTGAGAATTTTGTGGTAAAATGTTTATCTTCTTATCCAATGTTTTTTATATTTATAGAACAACTGTCTCGATCTAAAATCTCTCCAATTAGATGCATTATGTTTGGAGTGCTTTCTACTTGTTAGGTATCTTTCTGCGTACCTGTGTGTCTGAATGCCTGCTTCTGTTTGCTACTGCCCCTCTCTATATCTCGCTCACTCGCTCTTAATGTATATACAATTCAATATCTCAAAATGTTTGTCTGTGTCTGCCTGTCTGCCTGTTTGTCTGTTTGTCTGTCTATCTAATACGGTCTTTCTATCTCGCCTATTCGCTCTTAATTAAATTTTAAGTAAAATTCAATATCTCAAAATATGTGCCTGTGTCCGTCTGTTTGTCTGTTACAGTCCATCTTTCTATCCCATTCCGCATCCCGTTCACTCGCTCTTAATTTATCTACAAAATATGTGCCTGTGTCTGGCTGCCCGTCTGTTTGTCTGTCTGTTACGGTGTTTCTTCTATCTCGCTCACCTGCTCTTAAGTTATTTACACTTCAATATCTCACAAAGGAATCACGCTGTGAATCCATCTATTTGTAATTTTCTTAGACGCTGTTAAATTAGATCGATTTTCCTCACTGTTTTAGAAAAAAAAAGTATTAAACATTCTCAAAGTGTCAACATGCCAAATTCTACAATGAGAACAGCACCCTAGTATAACTCTAACTCTATTTTATGGCGAACATCTCATAGTTCTCTGATGTTCATTATTATGATACAGGCCCGATTGGCATGAACTATCCCTTAAAAGAAAGAAGAACGAACTATAAAGTTATTAGGGTAAATACAACCTTTTCTACTGCTAAAAAAAAATTCTTTCTTTCTTTCACCAAGCTCTTGCTGTTCATATAACAACTTACATATATCCTCTTGCAGCTGGTTTTAGTCTCCTGTCTACCCGCTCCACCTCTATCTTAGTATTTCTCTCTTCATCCCCTCCCCCGCCCTCTCTCAGTCTTTTTCCTCCCCACCCACTCTTTCTTCGTCGTTTGTACATTATAGGTGTTTATATCTTTTAGTTTTAAACTCTTCCCCATTTTTCCTTTTTCCTCCTCTATTTTCGGGTTTATCTTCCTCGTTCCCGCCACTTTTTTTTATCGAAAGCCCTTTTCATTGCAAAAAATAACACAATTGAAAAAAATCTTCATAATTGGTTCGTTGGTTAGCACTCCGCTCATTTTCTTGTTGAGCACTTATGTATTTTTCTATTAGTTCACGTTTCACAACCGTATTAAAAAAGCGACACTTAAGCTTTTCCCAATGCATAATACACATTCAATCTGTCAGCTTTAGGCTAACATTTTTATATCAACTATACATGTACTGAGAGGAAACTGAATTAACTTTTCGTATGGGGCTGTTCGATGAACTTTGAAATATTCTTTATGAGTAGTTCCCCTTGGGCAATGGTGAGTTTTTAGGCTTACATTTAGCACTGGAGTCATTTGAATAAACTATCCCGCCGAAAGAAGAGTTCGCTAGTGACTTCACCTTTTGAAAATTACACGCAAAAAGGTTAGTCATGAAACAGCCCCATACCAAAATCCCTATTTTTAAAAAATCTACCTACGTGCTTTTCGCATCATCATACTACAATAAAAGTAAATTCTTGGTCGAGAACGCCAGTGCAAATCAATGTACTGAGACCAAAAATTACGCCAAAGATACATTGTATCTGCTGAAGTACTATGTTTTGACGTGCACTTCTTTAAAGATGTCAATATTGCCTATTTTTTAAGAGGAATTTTCCTGCTCTTTTAGTTATCCTTATCATAAATGAAACAAAAGATTCCACAATAATTTATGTTAGTGTTAGTCAAAACATACTACAATTGTAATGTTACTTGGAACCTTAGAATAACTCGGAGTAGACTCTAAACCAAAACTAAAAAGGTGGTTGTCGAATACAAAAATTGATTCATCATTGAACCAATGAAAGTAGCTTCTCGGCTCTAGATCTTGATTATCCTGGATATTGAAGGGATCTGTGAAAAGTATGCCTGGCCTCCTTAATCTAGACTATTAAAGTACATAGATATAGATTTAGCTTTGAAATGGGCAGACAACGATCAATTGTCACGCTTTATGTTTTAAGCGGTGATAATAATAATAATAATAATAATAATAATAATAATAATAATAAGTTTATTAATAAAGTGATAGATTTAATGAACTTATAAATGTTCAACTCACCTCTTCATTTCGATTCAAATCTCAGTTTAGTCGAAAGTCTTATCGAAAATCATGAATAAAATATACATCTAGATCTTTTGTTGTTGAAATTTTATTCGATTTAAACATAATATTTTGTTTGCTTGCTGGCCTATTATATTACTTAATGACATTTACATATCACCAGCTTAATCTAGAAGCTATTATCTAAAGGCCCGTATAGATCTCACTTGATCGAGTTGAAGAAGAGAAAGAGAGAGAGAGAGAGAGAGAGAGAGAGAGAGAGAGAGAGAAAGAGAGAGAGTCGCGATGATGTCAAATAGTCATACTATAATAAGAGTAGATATTCAACCAGTTACTATCAAAATCATCTAAACGCCTGGACGAAATTTTCTGAAAAAATAACACAATGCCTTATTTCTAATACTTAGTTACATGTATATATTTATAACCGCCTATAACACTTGTTTTGTTTTAACATGTAATAAAAATTTCCAAGCCACCAGCTAATAATTCTCTTCTCTGCGACCCATTTTGTACGAAGCTACATCACTATGCCAAACAATCTTTTTAAAGATCAGAAATAAATAAAATTAGCTCTTTGGAAATAAAATGTTGGATCCTCAATTTTGTTGTGATTTCTGATCGATACTTGCCGATGAAGATCTAGATCTAGATTTCGATTATAGCTATAAACTATACTTGACGTATAGTAGATCTTAATCATGAATTCTGCTGGCTTGGCCCCCACATCAAAACAATATGGCATTTCTTCACATAAAATAATCTGGCACCAAATGGCACAAATTACAAATCGAGCCAAAACAAAGACCATAGATAGCGAGTGAAGTAGAAAGAAGCCACCTTTCGATACAAAAGCATTCTTTATTTTTTATCATCCCTTCTTAGATGTACTCAGAGATCCCTTATTACATTTCTAGATCTAGATCTATGTTATCTATTCTAGGCTAAACGTGCGTCCAAAAAAGAGGCGATTTTTTGTGAAAAATAGATCTTAGCAAAATGTACGTAGGAGAAAGGAAAAGCAAAGTAATGCGGGAGCTTCGTGCTAGAAGAAGAAATCTAGATCTAGATCTAGACCCAGCTCATACTGTTGGTAGAACAGGTACTTCAACTGGCAATCCAAAAAGGAGGAAACATTTTGAGAGATGGCCAATTTATTTTTTTCAGGGGAAAGGGAGTGTGAGTAAGAGTGAGAGCGGAAAGTTTGGGAGGAGTAAATGAAGAAAACAAAGGAGTGAGTTGAGGTAGAAAGAAAGACCGACAGAAAGGAGTGAAAGAGATCAGGGAAGATATAAACAAATGGTTTAAAACGTTAGGCGATTTTACACTATTTTACAACTCTACCGATCAGATCCAGTCCACTGTCGAGCTTGGGTCTTCTGCTACGAGTTTATATAATTTTTTTGCGGGTGAACGTTTTTCCATTTTCAATACAGTTTTTTTAGTTCACCTATATTTCTTACTGACTCAGTGCTTCATTATCTCGTTGTCAGTAAGACTTTTACTCTCTTATCCTTGCTGTTTAGATTTTTTACTAAACCACCTTACAACGTCAAAATCGAAGCGAAAACTGGGCCTTATGAAAAAATGCAAAATCTATTTTCTTTACTGCTAGAGCTGTCGAAATCAACACTAACGGACTGTCAACCCTTTACTGTGGTATTTTTCTTTTTTAATAGAAATATACTCTGCATGTAAATTTTCACAAAAATCATAATGTAAATTTTTCGCACTGAGCTTTAATTTCTGTGAACTATCAAAGCCAAATCAATCCAAACAATTTGTCTGAACCTAAATTCCTCTTTTTTTTACATACTTTTCTTCCTATTTATTCGCATGAAAACATGAAATGTACCGGTACATCATAATGGCAACTCAATAGATTCAATAATAAAAATTTAGAGACAAACATATTTTACATGTCTTTTAGTAAACATTTTCTCAGCTGTAAAGAACCCCCCCCCTCACACACACCACACACTAAAACTGAAATTAATGAAAATAAATGCGCGCAGAACCTGCCGCTTTATTGGCCCATCTCGTGTCTCCTGTGCTACTCCGGAAATCAAATAAATTTCGGCACGGTCTGACGCCAGCTCATCAGCTACGCTGACCAGATTATCTTCCGTCTATCTGTCCAGAGGAGGGTCGAGTAGATCTACATCTAGTGGGTGGTGAGTGGCGAGAGGGGCGTTTGCTGGGTTTGACCATCAATCATTTTCACATTGCTCACTCTTCTTTCACTATGTTGTTTTCTTTGTTTCTCACTATATCTTTCTTTACTAACATTTTCTCCTTAAATGAAGGAATGAATAGTTATTATTTTGCAATGAATTTGCGGCCATCGACCCATATATCTGACAATTAAGCCAACGCTTTATAAACTAATATTAACATAATAATATAGTTGCTTCTAAAGGTTTATTCTTGTACAAACAATCATAAATCACATAATGAACATAGTCATTAAGTTCATAAAGCATACTTATTTTGTAAGTTTTGAACAAATTTAATTACGTGTACAGTTTTAATTTGCATTTATGTACGAAGGAAGCTTGTTTCTGTGGGGGTTCGCGCAAAATTCTGTTTGTCTGAGTATACTGCTTTCTCTCATGTTAAAATACTCATACTAAACGTTTATACATCTTATGGTATTCGTCATCTACACACGTAAAACAACAATTACATGAATTGTAATTGGATAATTTAAAAAAAAAAAACTTTTTCGAGGAGAGACTAAGGGTGCGGAGCACTGATACGATCCACTTTCATATAACATTTGTTAATAGGGTATTTATAAAATCTAAGTGATAGTTGAAACTGTTAAGATTTGTGTAGAGACAATAATAGTAACCATGCTTGAAATAGCTGGCGATTGAAAATGTTTTAAGGACTTAAGTTGTTTTTTAGAATGAGGACTCAATACAAAAACATGATTTTACTCAATAACTTACCTAATTGCCTTTCAATCAAACATTTCATCGACGTTGTTTTATTTAGTGTTAAAGAATCAGAAGCATTTGTAGGCTTGACTATTCAATTAAAAAAAATTCTATTGTACGTTTATATCTTTGCAAATAAAAGTAACAACGTTCATCTTTCTCGTATTTTTCTTGTAGTCTTTTCTTTCAATATTTTATCGTGTGTTCTTAGCGTGAGTGTCTCAATTCGTTAACCAGTCCACATCTACCTTTCTTTTTTCACCCCAACATAAGACCTTAGCCTCAACATAACCAAACGGTATTACTGTTCAGAAATCGTGTAGAATACAAAAGCGTATACCAACCACCTTTCTGGGTCTGACATAGCCAGTCAGTTCCTGGTCTGAATGTCCCATTTTATCGCAGAGCTCTACAAAAGCTTCCTGCTCTCTAGCCATGTGCCGGAGTTTCCATGACAGCCAATTAAGGCTCACTATAGATGTCGTCTTTATCTTGCCCTGCTAGTAGTCAACACCAGCTCGACCATTAACCGTGCCAGGGCTTCTCTGTTTATGTCTACAGAACTGGTCAGCCCGAAACCTCTACAACACCTGACGCGGGGCCATGAGTGTAAGCTTTGACGTTTACACAGATTGTGTGAAATACGATGGATGAAAAATCAGGATTTGCTGTCTAGAAAGGAGAGAGAATCCAAAACCTTACTGGACTTCATTCATAGTTAAAAAAAGGAAAATTAAATGGGTTTGAAAAAAAAACCACAAAAAGAAAAAAAGATTATAAAAACTCACTTGTTGAAGCCCCGCTACGATATATACGAGTATATAGCTCCGTGTTATTGAAATTAAAATGGTATCGTTGATTCTCTAAAAAAGGATAATTTTGAATATTGACTTTAATATTGCTTTACGCAGGCCTGTATTAAACAGAAATGTATTGATATTGACAGTTATGTAAAGAGGAAACTAGTTTGCTCTCACCCATCCCCCTACACACACATAAACATACGTTTCATGTTTTCACAAAGCAAAGCATAAAAAATTAATAGCAATTTGAATTGAAATGTTGAGTTTAGTATTGGTCAGTCTTTTCTTTAGTTGGAAATTTCCATTTTTCATTATGTCCTTTCTATTCTCTCATTCATTCATCCACCGCAGTATAGCTCTATAGCTCTCCAAAGTATGTTTCGAACAAATGTTCAACGCGTGTGACTGTTCCCCCGTTCCATTTTCAACAATCGAATAACTCGGAAATCCATCAGTGTTATTGACAAGGTTATCTTTCATGGGCTGAAGATTGCTAGAGAGAGAGAAATGCATGTCTCATATTGGTTAAGTTGAATGCCAAGCAATGACAGGAAGGTTTCGATTCAATGTTTGATATCCAGCTTATTTGCCCATCACCAAGCGAAGTGGAGATATATTATAGCTCTTGAAATTTCTTAGAGCAGTTGGCTACTGGGAAATTTATGTAAAAAAATCATGAATATGTGCAATAATAATATTATTGAACTGTTTCATCCAAATATACACTTTCATTTTGCAAAAAAAAAAATCAATTTAATCTTTTTTTCGCACCTATCGTCGCATTAAAAGTTTAACTCTCTTACATACTCAGTAAACACTTGGGAACTCAAAACATTTTCGCGTCCCTTGCTAGAGAGATATTGATTGTGTTGATCTACTCAATATTTTACTGCCTCTGCTGCCGCTATTACCACCACCTCTAATACTGCTACAACAACAACAGCAACAACAACAACAACAATTACCACTACTACTTCTACTACTACTACTACTACTACAACTACTACTACTACTACTACTACTACTACTTCTACTACTACTACTACTGCTACTACTACAAAATGTGATTTGTACACGTTAATAATTATCTTACCAGTTTAATTTAAAGGAATAGCTCTTTTCTGTGGCATTTATGGTCTTTCCAGTGTCCCCTCGCCTGGGAAGATTCTTTTTAATCATATTTGCTTTGATCAGATATAGACTGCTCTATGATCTGACGTTTCTACCATCAAGCCTAGTGCATGTCATTTCTAAGCAGCCAGACCCAGACTTCAATAGATGGAGCAAATCAAACACTATGATTTCATTTTAGATCTTGTCAATTGGTTTCATAAATTGAGTTTTTCTAATCCAAGGTAAAAATTACAACGCTCGTGCTGTTCGAATCAAGAACTGTATTTTATCAGTATTTTTTCCATTCTTTTATTTCCGTTTTGTGCACTAGGCTATGACGCTGACAATTAGGATTGAAGGACTTGTGGAAGCTAATATTACCCTGTGAAAGAACAGTAATGTTGTGATCTCTATTTTTTATTTATAAAAAGCATATCTTACTAAAAATTCCCCTAGAGGCCAGGAGGTCTATTATCGCCACTGCTCGAGGAAACCTGCTTCTTTTTGATTTTGGCCTTAGTTCAAACAAACACAGATGGAGCTTAGCGAAAGCTACTTACCACGCAGGTGGAGAACCCCACGAATAAGGAAGTATTTAATTTAGGAAATGAGAAATAGAAATATGTGGTAAATTAATCCCTGAGGTGATTCCGTGCAGATTGCTTTTTTGCAGATAAAGATTGAGAGCTACATAGCTGAACAATTCTATGATAGCCAAAAACTATCGAGGATTTGTTTTTCAAATCATAGCATATACAAAAATATTTAGGCAAGAGAAACAGTTATAAAACCCGTCCTACGGTATCATGCAACTTGTCAAAAATGTTAAACCTTACATATCTAAGCCGGTCATAGCTACTGAAATATCTACTGAGTCCATTTTCTGTGATACCGGACACGAAGCTTTTGAAACGAGATGACTTTGATCTTTTGAACAACGATTGCCTTAGGCTCAGTGGTTAGCGCGTCGGACTTGTGATCCGGCGCTCGCGGGTTCATTTCCTGAACACGACGCATGTTGTAACTGCCTTTGGAAAGCAATTTATCCACACTTTCCTCAGTCCACCCACCTGTAAAATGGGTACCTGACTTTTGGCATTGCTTGAAACTTGTAGAATGTTAGTATTTGAGCGCCTAATAGGTAGCCGTGCTGTAAAGCTCTGAAATAATTATGAGTTAAATTTGCTTTGGTGTGTATTGGCCTGCTGGGAGAAATATGTAAAGTCGGCGGTGGAAGACAATAATCGATTTTTTTCAGGACCTTCTTAGGTTTGAGAGAAATATAGCAAATAGTTTCCTAAAGTCCTAAAAAGTTGCATGGCAAACGTTTTATAAAGACAAAATCAGCGTAAAAAACATACGAGATAAATAAAGAGATGAAAACCAAAAAGAGAAGATAGAGGCAGGTAAAAATAGGACACATATATCATATTACGTCATATCATTACATAGGCTTATTTAATTTTGAACGCCCGAAAAAATCATAGAAAACTAGAATTAATAAAAAACATGTGTAAGAAACATCAATTCACGATTATAGAAACACAAATTAATCAGGTCGCATTTAAGAGACATCCATTCACGATCAACATGATTTTTTAACATAGGTTTATTAACGATGATGCACTTTTAATCTTACATTGTGAGGTTTTCGAATTTTTAATGTTCTCTGGATAAACCAATGATGTGTGGTGTTTGTTTTGCACCTACTCATTAAATTTTTCGAATCCCCTCCTTTTGTAAATTTAAGTTCAGAATAGGTAAAACAATCTGATGCCTTGAGTTCATCATGTTGGTGCATAATTTTATACAACTGAGTGCCTCACACTCGCCTATATTTAAGACTTGGCAGCTGCAACTTCTTTAATCTATCACCATACGACATTTCCGAAAATCCTGTAATAAGTTTAGCTGCTCTTCTCTAAAAAAAATTCAATATATACAGCTTGTCTTTTAAATAGAGGGCACCAAATACAGTGTTATACTAAAGAATATATCTAATGAGAGATTTATAAAGAGAAAGAAGAAGTGTAAATCTTTCCAAACTGACAAAAGTTCTAGACATGATATCCATTAATCTGTTTGCTTCATTTATACAACCATCAATGTGCAAATCAAATGCAGTTGCTGATAAGAGACAACACCCAAATCCTTATCATGATCTGTCACCTCCAAAGACCGTGTTTCCAAGTGGTCCACCTAATATAAGAGAGAAGGAATATTATTAACAATATAGTATTGCAGTACTTTACATTTTGGAATATTAAAATATTCGAGCGAAAATGGTTCGAATTTAATACATTCCATGTTCAACGTCTCACTAAGACTTTCTAAGAAATTGGAGTGATTCTGAAAAATACAAAGTTGTGCAATTTCAGAGTCAGACGTGTTTAAGGCAAACAGATGGCTATATATTGGACGTTTAACTAGCGAAAGGGATATAAACTAAATGCAAGTAAAGCTCTACAGCATACAACGACTTCCCAAGAAATCGGAGTGATGTATTTATCATCCTAAAGAATTCAATAGTATCTCAGAGTCAAACAGAAGGAAGTTTTATGGTGACAACGACAAGAAGATCTTAAACGACTCTAATAAAGAGTTAAATGGATGCAAGTAGAAGACCCATAGTTCGATAGTAACGTTAAAGCTAAATAGATAGCCAGATAGACACTTACGTAAGAATCTAGTTTTTACAATAGAAAAAAATGCCCAACGTTTGTTGTGATTATGGAGCTTGAATATGTGTAATATCGAGATTAAACTTTAATTTTGTCGTTACATCAGTGTTTCGTGCCGTTATACTTATAGCAACTCCTCAGACGAAATGTAAGTTACATCTGGATTTTACACATAGTCAGATAGATAGACATAGAGAGATATCTAGCTAAGAAGACAGCGATATAAATGATAAAAGGTAGGATATGTAGATGATATTCAGAAGAAAGAGAGAGACAGATTGTGAGAGGGATAGTTTGAAAGAAGGTATGCATCTTACTTATCGCGATCGACCTCATTAGCTTTTCCTTATAATGTTACCCCCTTGGGCAGTCCCCTGTGCCTCACTATCTGTTAGAAATTTGAGATTGCGAATGTTGGTGAGGTCCGTCTAATTATTATTCATACTCTCCTATTGCTGGACCTTTTTTTATTTTCGTCCCTCATTTTCTTTCAAAGAGTAGCATCTGATATTAGGAAAAATGTATACAAACGTGACCACGGGTAATTATAACTATGTATATTTTTGTAACCTTATTGTCATCATGATCTGTTTTGTTTGGGTCTAGTTTGTTTCTGTCCAGCTGACACTCATGATTGTTCCATATACCGTTGGGTTAGCAGTCTTAATCGTCTTCTTGCCTTTCAGTTTAAAGTTCCACTCCTCTGCTTCACAATTTAGGCCTCATATTATAAAAGAAATATGAAGAGATAAAAATCGATAGAATTGAATTGTATTGAATTTTATTTTATTTTACAACGGTAGCAAATTAGTCAAAGAGAGAGAGAGAGAGAGAGAGAGAGAGAGAAAGAGAGAGAGAAAGAGAGAGAAAGAAGGGGTAGAGAGAGAAAGAGCTGTAGGTTTGATGCAGCCATGATAATATACTCACTTTTCCAAAATTGACAAGATTGCAGACTTCTCCTAGTAAAAAAAGACTAGCAAATATTTGCTTGACTACTTTTTATCTTCAAAGCGACTCAGTTATCAATTAATACAAGCTTTATTACCCCTGTAATTTGAAAAAAGCTCAACCCCATGGTGCTCCATTCTTCCTTATATATAATTAGATTTCAATTTCTCGAAAGCACGGTCACATCGTCAAAAGTAAGTACAAATCTATTTCTATACTCTGTGCTTCTGTGACGAGTAAACACATTTCTGCAGCACAACCATTATTGTTACACTGGGAACCACCATACACGGTTCATGTGAAAGAGTTTTGTGGAGATATTCAAAGCAAAGGTAAACAAAGTGTACATGATTACAAAAGTGCACTTTGAGTGTAGATTGCATCAAAGTTTTGTTTCAGAAGTCTGAAGTGATGCACTGCCTAAAAGATTCAATAAAACTATAAAGAAAACTCTTGGGAAACGTTTCATAACTGCGAGGATGAGTGTTAGTAGAGCTATTGAAAAGATGACCTGTAAGTAGACTAAGCTTAATGAAAAAACTACTTCGTCTTCATTACGTGAGGGTTCAATTTTTAGGCCTCTAGCGCTAATTATTTTGAGTGGGTTCGAAAGCATTATCGTTTGGTCCTAAAGTAAACACTCTCCAGTGCCTATAATCCAATAAACCTCAACAAAACAAAGCGAAAAAAACTAGAGGCCATTGAAATGTGAATTATACGATAAAAACCGAAATGAAAGAAAATCTTTTGAAAAAGCTAAAGGGATTCGGGTGCAGGCAATATTTTCTTCAGACCAGAATAATTATAAAAACAGTTCAGTTTTCTTTGCCCAGAAAGGAAAAGCAAAGAAAAATTATACTAGATTGTATAAACAAGTGCTACTCACAGTGGAGGCAAGTAGTTTGAACAAACACGCCAGAAGAAGTGATTCACCGACAATGACGTGATTGGAATAGCTGGAAACTCTAACTGTCGGTGTCTGTGCTTATTAGGCGTGGCACTCCAAATTAAAGGAAAAGATGCCTTTATGTATTTTCAAACCATTGAAAACCAAAATAATACTTATTTGTTTGAACTCTATCACATTCTTGTAAACATACTGAAAAGTTGAAAATTTTTTTTGTTTACAGGTGCCAACATCACTTATTTAATTGGAAAGCATGTTTACCATAATTATCATCTTTAGATCCTTTTTTTTAGTGAGACAATATTTTCATTTGGTAAAAAAAAATTCCAACTTTGTCTACTAAGATGCAATTTTTTTCACTTTAAAGACCGGGGTATAACTTTATTCAGGAGTAGGCTTTACTTGGTTAGAGTTGGGTATCTGGAGATTACAAAAGTTTCCCTCTCTCTATGAAAACTTAGACAGTCTCGAAATCCAGAATTTTGGGCTTCTAATTCCTTTCTGTGTCCACATTTATTTCAAACAACTAAGTAAATAGTTCACCACACATGACTTTCGTAACGGGCAATATTTTCACTCGATCTTAGAGGATCAAGTAGCCTTATGGGTAAAGTCAAACATAGAATGAGTACTGGAAATAGATAATGACTCGCATCTAAGTCTTTCAATATCAAATTCTACCCCAAAAAATAGAAAATTAAAAAAAAGCTATTCCAGTTACGAGTAATCAAAGTACCCTGGTACAAACTACACCACTTTGTTCTCTGTATCTATATCCCTCTTTTTTCCATTTTCAAGCAGTTTGATTCTCTATGAACTTTTATTGTGACCCCCACCTTCAACCGCAGTTTTTACCAAATTGATTAATGATAAACTCACACACTATTTGTCTTTCTATAGAGAGGCTTTGCTAATATAACATCAACACACACACACGCACCTATAACACTGCTAACTAATTGGGTACAATAAATTGATCCAGGGCGGCGGAAACGCATTTCAGCCGTGCATGACTTCAAACATTAGGAGGATATGTCCTTATAATCCCCAAATTAGTATATCGTGCAATAAGATAATCTATCACGGCGCTAATTTAACGCCACATAAGCCATGCACGGAAGCTTGGGAATCGGGATTTAAGATTTTCAAGTTAAACCTTCACGGCTTCTCCATGAGATTAAACTCAAGCAATACCAAAGTTATACAATAACGTTGCTAATGTTTGGGGTCTAGTTTTATCTTAGTGTCGGTGAAAAATTCTGTTTTCTTCTTACTGCAGTGTTTTAATGTCTGCACCTAAAACTAAAAAAGGTATACTAAATTGATTACTTAAAAAGTAAAAAAATTATTAAAGATATTTTAATAGAAAACATGCATTTCGCACTGTCCTTGGACATTCAATATTTTTCAGAAAGAACACACGTGTCAAAATCTTTTAAAAGCAAACTTTAAAGTAAATTTGAAAATTGCATTTTACAAAAAGTTGAAATATAGATGTCTGCCATGGAACGAAACTAACATGACTTTCTATATTTGAACCTCTACCTTTCTAATGTACCCTATGTAATAAAAACACCCTTCAAATTAGAGACTGACACCACAAAAATGTTTGAAGCCTGAGCGAGATATGTTCTGTTTCAATCTATCTTGTGAAAAGTGTAAAGATCTAAAATAGATCTCAACTTGTTTAGGAAGAATACTTTTTTAATAAATAACAACTTAATAGAAGGACATATATTTATATATCACAGTCGCAACTGAGTGGAATTATATCTTTTAATCTGCAGTTGCTGAGTTCTTTTTCTTTGTTTCCATCCTGGAGGATCAATTTGTTGTGGGTGTTTATAGTTTGTTTCACGTTACCCATGCCAGCAAGAAAGTGTAGTATACCAGGCAACTGTGGCATAAGAAAACACGGCGGCAGTAAACAATTATATAGAAGTTACAGAGAGTGAGGTCAAAGCAAGATACTACCAGTACAACTTAAGCTTCCATAACTATCGCACAAGATCCTTAACATCACTAAAAGAACATAATAAATTTGGAAATTAAAAAAAGAAAATATTAAGTTTAAATACCATGGGAATCACTTGAACAGGTCCAACCATATTCAACAGAAAGAATAAATTGCAACTCCAAATAATCTAAAAAAATCCTCATACTAAATAAAAACAGTTTAAATAAGCGAATGATAATTTTGAAGTGGTACATGCACGAAAGAAAACACCCACTCAAAAACTTCACGACTACGAAGGAAACAGGAAGCCACCATAACAACCTTACCTGAAAGGAATAACAATGTGCTAGAAACAAACTTGTTGCAGGGTCTATCCCTCCAACAAATTGTTATCTATGAAGAAAATGGGAGGCATTTTAGTTTCATATGTTGCCAATTAAACAAAGCATAGATCTTGTAGCGTCTTACAAATTTTAGTGCAATAGCATATCCATCTGGGTGTATTTGCGATTTAGTTGCAACACTCTCTGTACTAACCTTTTTCTTAACAATTGAAGTTTTAGTTTATATTATTTTCAGTGAATTATGTTTTACAGATAGTTATCATTCTCTAAATGTTGAACTCAATTACAACACAACTGTCGTAAAGTATGTGCTTGTTCCCCGTCTTGTTCATTTCACTGTTATGTTGAGAATGGGTGATACTTTTGTAATTAAAAGAGAATTGATTGTATGATGGCACCAACCTTGCTCAAATGTTTTTACTTTTACGAACTGGAAACATTATTTTGAAAGAAAAAGAAATATACATTAGCTGGGCATATTAGCTTTTACCACCACTGAAACTGTTTAGTCTTTCAAATTGACTAAAGTAAAAGTTCATCTTGTTCCGACTTAAAAAAAAATGCTGTTTATAATTTTGTTCTCTCCTTGGTGTTTCTTGGTAACTATTGACTCGACAAGGAGTACCGTAAACCTGATTAAAGAGAAAAAAATATTTTAACTAACTTTTATTGAAACAAATTTTAACTCAAACAGAGCAAGAATCTAATAAGCTGTTATGAAATGAAGGGTTCTACTATATTCGATACATAGCGCATGACTATCTTAGGTGCCTTTTGTTGATAATAAAGGACAGCTTGTTACCTTCGCATGTACTTCAAGATAGATGCCATTGTCGTCCCAACTCGTAGTTCATTAACTAAAAAGATGCTGAAGCAGCCATTACATCTTCGATCAATTCTCAATATCTTACAATGTCGTTAAGACCATCTTTCTATAAGGTTTTCTGAAACCCTCTTAAATAAATAAACTTGAAAAACAAAGCTTCACAGAAGAACGTTTGTCTTTTGAAAATGCATGGATACGAATTTGTAAAATGGTATCTATATCTATAAATGAGGAGCGCATGAATATAAAAAAAGCTTC
>BMAT01000833.1:151829-164305 GCA_019649035.1 Elysia marginata | reverse complement strand
TTGTTTCCTTCTTAAGTTTGTCGCCTTTCACCCACACGTTCTGTAATTTGGTTGAACTGCGGTGGACAGTTGCTTTCTTCTCTGTACATCCTATGTGTCTCCAATTAGGGTTCCGACTTTTTTAGTGTTTTTCCAGCTGTTTTCATTTCTGTCCAGTGTGGGTTACTTTGGTGTTAAATGGTGTGCATGTGAGCCTGGACTGTGTTGTGATCGCAACAAAGCCGTTTAAACTCTTCTCTTAACATGTGTATTTGGTTCGTTTTATACACTACGACCACTTACTGATAACGTATGGCGTATTCGTCTCATTATGTGTCTCTAATGCGGGTCAACCTTAGGGCTGAAATCCTTAGTTATCATGTCCTGGGAAAGGTGAGTCACTGAGGGACCAGCCTTTTCATGGGTGGTGGTTGGACATGGTGAGCTCACACCGCAGGAGGCTCTCTGGCTTGCCGCACGGGCGTAACCACTGTCTTGACATGGCATTCACATGAGCAGTATGACGAGACTGTAGTACTGTTGGGGTGCACAGACTTGGTCCAATCGCTCTTAAGAGGCGAGGAAGAATCTTGACATATTCGTCCCGAACCAAGTAATAAAGTGAAGTGTTTCCGTGAGTGCAGACGATGTCTCTTTCCCTATTTCCGTCTTGCACCACTCGCACAGGTTGCCCGATGTCGAATGGTTGAGACACTTGGGATCGTCCAGCATAGAAATGCTTTGCCTTTTTTGGCTCACTCTCATCTGCTGCAAGCTTCTTTGTTGACTAAACCTTTAGGGGTTTAAGTGGTCAAGTCTCTCAGCTGATTTTTTAGAAGCCGAGAATTAAATCTTATAAGAGGAAATATTCTGTGTGCAATGAGGAGGATTTTTGGATCTTTCTTGTCCTGTTTACATATGTTTAATTAAGGTTTTCACACTATTTACAAAGTGTTTAGCTTGTCCACTGTATTGTGGATAATGGGTCTGGATGTCGTGATTGTGAAATTGCGTTCTTCTGCAAACTGTCGCATTTCTTTACTTCCGGAGAGGTCTTTGTCCGCAATGAGTTCCTCTGGGATGCCTTGTCTTGGGAAGATGATTTTCACCAATGCAACAACTGAGCTTGCCTCTTTACCACGCAGAATGGCTATCTTAGGATACTTAAAATAGTACTCCACAAGTACAAGGTAGTCTTTTTTATTGACTCGGAACACACGTAGTTGTGTTGAAATTTGGATAACACCTTCGTCCTTGTCCAGTTTGCAAGCCACTCCACAGCAAACAAAACGTTCGCAACAGTCTTCTTGATAAAGAAAGTGAAAATTTAGGGCACTAAGAAGATCAAACTTTGCTGCAAACAACATTCTTACGTTTTTCTCGAGCTCTAGGTTTAGCCATCATTGTATAGACTTATATACCCGGCGGCCAACTAGATCTAGATCGAAAACCAAGGTCTAAGTCTAGATATTTAGCTTGAGATCTATAAACGGTGCAGCTGTTGCAGGCAGATTAGACGATGATTACTGTAACACGCTAATAAGCAATCTAGATCTAAATCTATCATCTGGAAACCAGATATTTAGCATCAAGCTAGGTCTTCGGGTTTCCGTCCTATGTTCTATTCTTATGACTTAAGACAAACAGATAGAGTTACATTAGATCAAACATAGCCAGTTCCTTCAAGGTTTTTCATAAGCTGCTCCATGACCTAAATTCACTTTTTATTGAATCTTAAAATGTGACGTATCATGTGACATCACCAGCCTTGCTGTGATCTGAATTTGAAGAATTCGTGTAACACTCGATAGCAGCGGAAAAGACGTATGCCATAACTCTACCAACAACATTGACCGACAACGCGGCAGAGTGGTTAGCGCGTTGGACTCGTGATCCGCCGGTTGCGGGTTCGATTCCCGGCCATGCCATGTTGCAATTTACCCCAACTTTTATCCAGTCCACCCTCCTGAAAAACGCGTAATCAGCTACAGGCAATTCTTGCGCCTACAACACCCTGCATATGAGTTGAAAGTTGCTTCCAAATGCACTAGTCTGCAGGGGCATTATTGTCGCTGCTCTATGACGACACAGTTACGCTGAGTAACGAAGCCAAATTTCCCGAAGGGGATTGATACAGTTTATAAAAAAGGACATATTTTAAAAACTGATTGATACCCATACACTTTTTACCTTCGACAGAGTGACCTTGAAAAACTAATTTGCCTTTTTGAGTGACGTAGGTCGATGGGCTTTGGGCGTTGACTTTGTAATTGTGACAGAGCGGCAAAGGTTTTTAAACAGTCAGGGGGCCTCAGTACAACGCTGGAAGTAGAAAGTCTTTCACAAAACCAACAAGACTTTCTACACAGGAGAAAGTCCAACAAGACATTTTTAAAGCAAAATGCTTCGCTGCGTGTAAGACTCTGTGGTAAATAAGAATTCAATAAGTTTTTTAAGATTTATGAGGCTTGCGTTATAGAGTACGCTAAGAATGATTTTCTGTATTTCTCCCTACTCCATTATACTTCTTTCTTTACGTCACTAGTTCTATTGCTTCCGTTTTCGTTATTTTTGTCCTACTTGTTTTCTTTCTTATTCTGTAAAATTTTCTGTTTCTTTTACTCTTTTTTTACTCTGTCTTTCTCTCAGCCAAGCACTATATTGATTTGGCTGCATTTTTCTTTCTTGTTCAATGCTCGCTACATCTTTGACACTCTAACATTGCATTAATGTAAGCCTACAACCTTATCAAAGAAACAAAGGTTCTGAGTTGTATAAAAAAACAACAACCCAAAAGTCATTTTGTTGCCTGATAATGTGCATATTTTAGAATGTAGCTTAAGTAAGAAATATGCTGTAAAAGCCATAACAAAAAAATACTCAAATACAACGCAGCAAAATTTTTGTTCCAGTGTCTCTTAGAGACAAGTTCTGTTAGTTTCCCATCTCCGCTCACTGTTGACACGTCCTGTCAGCTAACCAAAGAAGAAACCCAAATTAATTTACTCCACTAGATCGCAATCACTCATCTCATAATACACTCCTTGCGCTCACATTGACCACTCCCACACTGATTAAATATTACTTTGTTCATCTCTCACAAAGAGCTTTAGATAGCCTCATTCGTCTTGTCGTGATCTGATATTGATGGTTTATCCTTCTGTAGTATAGAAGTGGGAAGAACAGATGAGACAAAATAGCAATCTTTACTTTTCTCAAGTATGAGTGGTATCAAAATACGTATTATTTTCCAAAGATCCGGTAATTACTTTGTACTGACTTGGAGAACTGTGGTCTGGTGGTAATCATTTCAATATACAATCAATTACATGTATCAAGACCACGACGCCACGATAGTCAATTTGCCAAAGTAAAGAAAGTTTGTTTTTCATCCGAACTCGAAAGTTTTCACACACTAAAACAATTTCAAAGCCTGTGAGGCACTGGTAAAGAGTAAATACACAAAATGAAGTATGGTACCCACCTCCCAGAGCCGGTTGACCGAGGAAAAACACGAGTAAGTAATTTTTTACGACATCCATAAAGTTAGGTATTTTTTGGTGAGTAACTCAGGAACGTAAGATAACGAAGTTTAGACGCTAACGCCATTGCCACGTCTCCAATTTACCCACCTTCATCCTCACTCATATTTGGATATATTATTTTGAAAAAAAAATTATGAGTAGTTCAATTTACTTTTGCATGCATAAACGTAACGAACCCGAATAAGCATCTTCTTGTGCAACATATCCAAATAATATAAGGTCAACACTGAACTTGCCGAGTAAAGTATGAAACACCTCGATTTTCACCTCTCTATGACTGTCTTAGCATCAGTTGGTGCGATGTCTTTGTGCGTTTGGATTAAGGATTGCAGCAACGAGTTTACAAAAGGTCCTTTCACATGCTCGGTATGCCATACTAAAGTCAAATACCGTTTCTGGATCGGAGGTTTAGAAAAAAATTTATATCATCATATAATTACCTACAGCCGTTCACATGACGTGTTAGGATCACAAACGATTAAGCAATTTACCACAAATTCTCAGCTTTAGTATGTCACAGGCGCCGCATTTCAGGACTGTACCAAGATTATTTCAGGGATCACTCTATCAAGAACTCACATTCTTGTGGTTAAATTTCTGCTGTGACGTTCGAGGGCTGACAGTACACATGGTTATCAACTTCATCAGTCTTTAAACAATATTGTTTGTTGAATGCATGACAAAAGTTTTGCTTGAAAAAAACTGCAATGATTTACTTGGAAAAATCGATCTACTCTCCATGCGTTTGTTTTTACTGGCAGTGAATGATGAGCTATCTTTTTTATCTGTTTTCAAGTTTTTAAACAAAAAGAAGTTGAAATTAAATAGTGTATGCAAAAGGAAAAAAAGCGGATGAAGTCAATTAAAGATAGAAGCGCTAAGTTCATTAGAAATCATTAGAATGTAGGTTGCATTGGACACCCTATTATAAGAAATTATATTGCAAAAGACAATGAAGAGCAAAATCTGGTGGTTGAAAAGAGATAGTTAATAAAAAAAAATTTCCTCAACCTCGGAGGCTATTCCGATGTACACTAAAAGAAAAGATGTTCATAATTATAAGGTGACCACTACTGTTACCAATGTATCAGTAGAAAAAGCTGCTATAAACTTATCTTATCTCGATTTTAGGAATAGAAGTTTTGTGTGGTGGAAGGCTTTTCACAGAGTACGCTGATTTTGATGCGGTTTTCGCCAGAATATTTGTAAAAATGGTCTGTACTAAAGAACGCACTTTGATTTTCAGTTTCAAGTTTTTTTTGTAGAACCTAACATTGTTTGGAAGCGATTTGTTGCAAACGATACTAGATATATACAATCCCCGTTTCTAAGACTTTCAAAACAAACTTCCGCTTCCATGTTGAGGTGGCTTTCGGGTTGAAAAGAATAAATCTTACAACAATGAGAATAGCTTCTCGGCTCTAGATCTAGATTATTCTGGATATTAAAGTGATGTGTAAAAATGTAGGCCGAGACTACGCCATCTAGACTATCTTAGTTCAAAAATCTAGATTTAGATTTGAAAAGGGAATCGAAAAGTACAACTAATACAACAAAGAAAGTAAGTTCTCGCCTCTAGATGTAGATTATCCTGTATATTGAAGTGATCCCTGAAAAGGTAGGCCTAGGCTACGCAGTCTAGATACTATTAAATTTAAAATGCATAACATAGATGTCGATTTAGCTTTGAAAAGGAACAAAAAAACCAATGTACCTAAACTAGATCCAGATTTATATTTATCTAGAGATCGAGATCTCCTCTAAAAAGATAACTGAGATCTAGATTTAGATTTGAAAAGGCAAACAACGATTAATGCATCTAGACTAGATTAGGCCTGAATATAGCTTAACCTTTCTTCCATTTTCAAGAGGTGAAGACCGACATAATTGTAATAGTTGAGAGAAAATGAAAGAAATATGGAATGATTGTATATAACATAGCATAGCATAAAGTGGATACGAAAACAGTCATCGGGAAAAATTAAAAAGAAGATGATTTTTTTGGCGGGGGTGTTCGGACATTTTTAGATAGACCGATGATATGGAGAGAACTAGAAGAGGACAAGTTATATTAAGAATGCTGATGGGAACTGATGTTTTCAAAATTGGACTGATGCAGTCAATATGCAGTTACATAAGGTCATGAAAGGCAACTTATGACACAGTCCAGCCTATTACTCGACCAGGTCGGGTACACCCCAACTAGTATCTACTATTTCTACGTAGTGTTGGAAGTTCAAATAAAAACTCACAAACTCACCGCCTGAAGAAGGTTCATACAAATTTTATATCACATGGATCAATTTGCCTATGGTGAAAAAAGACAGAGAAATTAAGATTGGGCAATACAAACGGCAATTTTTATCATCTGCGCTAACATTGTTGTCACCGTTTAATTTTTCTCATTGCAAAAATTTTCCCTTTCCTCATCACATTTTGGAGGTGAATTTCACCCCGGAGCCGGTTATAAGAGACAATGACTGTGATTTTTAAGTCTGGTTTCCTCAAGAAATCGACTTTTAAATTTCAAAACAACGTCAAGTAGGTCAGGTATATTGGTATGGAATGTTTAATCGCGCGATAAAATTTGCCCTTCAAGTCTTTAGTGCAAAACAAAAGTTAAATGTAAAATTTGTAGCTTCCATCAGATGAATCAATTAGCTTCAAGCTAGGCAAGCAGCTTAATTAGAGTAGATCTCATATTTATTTTGAGCATTGCTATGAAAGCCGTTTTTTTATTAATGACAAATTGTTTCCAAAATCCATGTAAGAAACAAAGCTTTGTGGTATTAAGACATGGCATGGTTTGAAGTTGCAATTTATAATACAAGTTTTTTGTTCCCGTGATCACTGATATACTTTTGTCAAAACCGCAATGGGTAGTTATTGGTGCTGTAACAGGCTCGACATCACATGTTGGATGTACCATGATAGCTTACAAGTCTTTGATTATGGATAAGAACAATTTTAAATAAAAAAAATTCCTCCCAGTCCGCAAAAGTAGTGTGCAACAGTGTACATTACGAGAGTTTTCTCCAGGGTATAAGAGCTTCTAGTAGTGAATTAAACTGAAAGAGCTTGTTGCATCTATACAATTATTATAACCGCATGCTTTCCGAAGCAAAAACAGTTGTTTTACTTATTGCAAAGCTTATATCATAAGAGGGTTAACTAGTCTGAAAAATTGATAACGGAGGCGTCCACTTCGAGTCATTCCTAGGCTGATCTCTGTGTGGACTTTGTGTGGACTTGAGTTAAATATTAATCTCACTGCGAGCCTGTCACCTGCAATGGTAGATAAGGCAAGCGTGCGCCAGATAAGCACTTCAATTCCTCCGATTGCCGCAATGGTCAGTGAGAGTTCAATAGAACATTAATCCTGACCTGTCCAGTGCCCAGGTCGTAGCCCTTCTCCGGTTTTATTGATACACCTTGTGCTGTAAACCTAGCAAGGTAAAAGCAAAGAGGCTGAACAAGGGCGGGCGGGTTTGGAAATGAATATTAAGGCGACGAGAGTAAACCGCTGGAGTCATAGGGTACCAGGGCATCGGAATCGATGGTCGACAGTTTGGCGCTGATATTAACTATCTTTGTTGACTTTCCTCTCATAACTGGTGGGGCGTGGTTGGGAAGAGTTTAGTTTGTCATTACATACAGCACTTTCCTCTTAGGAGTTATTTCGGAAATGTTGATTTTCAGCGAGATTCATCTAGAAATGTCTAGTGCTCTTGTCCTTTTGAATATTAAGATTTGCATTTCGCATTAGAAACGAAATGTCATTATGGTTTGAAGCGGTTCGGCTTTTAAATTAGAGGACTTTCAGCGCTGTACGTGCGGCTGAACTTCTGTACGCAACTAAATCGTAAAAAATCTTAACTTGAGAGAGCTCAGTGACGCTGCAATGTATGCTTGTCGAAAACAAAGTTACATTTTGCAACTGTCTGCCATAATTTATCTACCCTAACGAATTTATCCCATTATCAAAAATTCTATTGATACCGTCTCATACAAGCTACAAAGAGTTTCAATAGGCCTAGTGCACCGCACTGTATAAGTTTGTATTGGTTTCGCTTGCACGCGCTGTACTATTACGTTCAAATATACCGCTAAAAGCCGGTACTTATTTTAACTTTCAACCAATCAGTGTGGGTCATTGTATTCATGAAATCGTTCTCGAACCTAATTTTTAAATAAGATAGAAGCGCAGCATACTTTAACCGCGTGCCATTGAAAGTAAAAAAAAAAACAACGAACAAACTTGTATTCCTTTATTATATAAATAAAGCTTAATATCTTGGGACAGATAACTTTTTTAGTATGAGAAAACTATTAGGGAGGTATTTGCTCAAAATCATTAAAGTTTGTGGTAAATCATTCTAAAAACGTTTTCATTGAAACAAAGCGCAGTATTCTGATTGGAAATTTTTAAATGTCTCAAGGAAGGTAACCGCACTTCAGAGCTCAACCAGTTAACCATTAATTTGATTTAACGCTAGATTGATATGGGTGCTCGCATCAGTGTACTATCTAAATATCCGACAGGTCATGCCAGATAACGTCTATCCTCTGAGCCAATAGAGCAGCAGCTGTAAAGAAAAGCATGTCACACTGACAATATTTGTTTCATTCCAGACCCACACAAACCATGTGTTAGGTGATGAACATAATGAAACTTTTGCAAAGAGCCCATCCCAAGAACAAGATTCCAAATTCCCCAGCTAGGATTCGAACCCTGTAACACCCATGATTTGAAAGCAGACCAAAATCATAAAATTTTATAGCTACATTTTTTTTGTAGGGAAAAAAGTACAAAAAGCAATTTTTTCCCCTTATTTCATTGTTATCTTGTTCCAATTTCACCATGTACCTGTTTCAGAGAAGTTAGTGATATATTGTCTAATAAAAAGAATAGGCTGGAATTATTTCCATTTTTCATCTCGGCCTAATATTAATACGAAGTAAGATATGGTAAGATATCATGTATACTCGCTTGAATATTACACCTTTTTCCGAGGCAAATTTATCTTTGCTCTCAATGCTTAAAACTTCTATACTCCTTGCGACACTGTAACATCTATAGAGACTAATGGTTCTGTCCTATTTTCGTAACTCCACCTGGTTCATGGTCCTTGTTTGTTTAGTTTTTAGGGTTTTTTGTCTTGGCCGCTTCTTTGTGTTATGTCTTGAATGCCTTTTATCATCTTCCAATTTGTTTTGAATATAATCAAGAGCTTCGGGTTTTTTTTGAGCTGGCAAATTTGTCGTTGACAAAATCCTATAGAAGTATGCTAATCTGAAATCAAAGGCCTTTTTTGCCGGCGATTACTCCAAGTTGTCACATCCCAATAGGTTTTCTCCTGATGTTGCAAGATCAAAGGCTGTCAACGACAATTAGCTAGGCGTTTGATTTGCAACTATACTGACTGTGCAATAGTACAATAATAGCCGCGGGTAGTAGCATCATAACGCTAACGGTGTGTATTTTGTCTTCTACAAGTGTTCTGTGTAGGCGGCATAGATGTTGAGAGATGCAAATAAAGTTAAAGGTGGAGCATAAACAGACTTGTTTCGTGCTTGTAATTGTGTATCAAAGTGTCAACAAAAGAGCACGTGCGCCTCTTCTTAAAAAGGGTAAGGCATTGCTAAGTGTCCTCAAACAAATACTTAGAGGCCAAAAGGACCTGATCTGTTCATACAAATCTGCAATTTGTCAAACTCAATAAATTAATGTTTGTAGATGGTAGCGGGGAGCAAAGAGGGCTAAAGTCTACTTGGATAGAATTTCAGCCTGGTCTTTGTATCGATGAAAGAAATAAAACAAAACGAAAAAAACTGGAGGCTTCTGGGACACAAAAGAGTTAAGTCATTACAAAAATCGTTTGAGTTGAACGGGGATTTTTTTTGGTAAGCTAAGTGTAACTAAAACAAAAAAAAAAAACGAAATTGAAAAAGCTGTGTTTTTTGCCTTTTTGCTCTCGATTAACAGAGTTCTAGTGGATCCTAGTCTTGTTACTGCTTTCGTGAAAGCACGCAAATTATTTATTTTCCCCTGTTTGATCACCTTTTGGTTTATTGAGAAGATTAAAAGCCGACATGCGTAAACATAATTTTTTTTTCTATTTTTTAGATAATATCAATGGCCAAATTATCCTCCTCCAGGAAGACGTCTTCGCCCTTTTGTAGAGAGCTCAGACTTCTGTAGATGTCGCTGTAAAACATTTAATATGCTTGTATTTTGGTAGTTTGAGTAGTTTGACTGTGGGATTTGGGGATATATTTTCTCACAAACAATTTGTGTGTGTGCATTATTTCTATAAATCTCTTTTGTATATAACTGAAGCGGGGCCTTACAGGCAAAATACAATCAGTCAAGGATGGATTCCGTTATTTTGTTTCTTCTCATAGCTGCAAATGATTGGACTGCTTAGTCTCGTCGACATAGAATTTATAGGCAATTGATATAGTAACATTCTTAAATATCAGGAAGTTCTCCTGGTCCATGTAGCATTGCCAGGTAAGAGAAATTCGTCCCGAGGGCTTTGCAATGCTACCACACACTCAGATTTTCCACAACGTTTTCGTTTATCATTCTTGCTATCTGAAATTAACACACATAAGTAAGCGGGTGAAAATGTTCATTCATCACATCGTATGAATTTAATACTCACATTTGCCTGTATTATTGTTTGAGTGTGGTAGTTATATTTTGAATTTTACTTATTCTATGTTGCTTTTTTCTACCACTGTTTTGTCTCGTTGCTTTGATGGAGAGACAGTCTGATTGGTTGTGGGTGCAAAGTGTTAGTTAATTACTTAAAGGCGATCTAAGTGTGACCATGTGAGTTTTTACATCATTACGATACATTTGATTATTCTAATGCTAACGTTGAATAGTGTAAACAGATTTAAGTGTGATATTTTATATTACTATTCCATAATGCCCCTTTCATGGATTGATATCGTAAATATTGATGTTCTTGCCTAAATGTGTATGTTAGTTATCATAACTAGACATTGAAGTGCCAGTAACCAGAGCAGTGTTAGAGAATCTGAGAGTACCTATTGTAATGATAGACTGCTATGAGTGTCCGCTACAAGCCAGTTGGACGGTAACGGCCTCCTAAAACGCCTCAAGGCGCTGACCACGCTTGCGATGAGCACGGCTAAAACTCTAGGTGGTGAAATGTACGAATCAAATACCTGGCCAAGTGTTCAGGAGCTTACCATAGAGATGTTGAGTTTTTGATTAGCATGTTAGCTTTAAGCGATCACTAATCGCATTGGTAGCGTGAGTGTTTGTGGGGGTCATGTAAGGCCGTAACTGGTCAACTAAAGCTTTATACCTACATGTTTTGCATATAAATCTTTTAAGTAATATGGATGTTGTATTTGGTACACGTGGATACCTTTTTATTTCACAGGAAGTTTTGTTTTTCTTTAGAACTATCTTTCTACGATACTGTTAACTCCTGGTTGGGTAATCCTTGGGTCTTAATTTTAATTCTTTAGCCCATTCAAATTTGAGTTAGGATGTAAAATAATTGTAATTTCACTAATGATTATGCTATCAACTATCCAGGCCATCAGAGCGACATATGTGGCACGCCGGAGAACGGTGCAAGGAAATTTTGTACTGATATTTTAGCCTCATTAGATTTATAAGATAACCTATCAAGTCGTGAAAAGAACACAACCACTCATGCCAACATCATCAAGAACAAAACATAAGTAAGCTAAAATACCTAAAACAAAAAAAAAATGGTTTCAAATGTGCTTTTATTTCTTTAATCATCAACATTAAAAAATAAAAATGAAGTAGATATGTCTACATCAAACTGTATTAACTATACAATTGTACAGAGAGTGTGTTGTTGAGTGTTAAGACACTTGTGCAAAAAATACATTGGACTCCTATAAACTCACACGTCTCTTATTTAACAACACTTTTGTGATTGTTGATTCTACTGCCAACTTGCATCTGAAAATTCTAGCAAGTTCTTATGTGGACAACCTGCTAAAATATGCAGAGGATGAGCTTAGTAACAAAGTAATTGTGATACAAGAGGCAGTGGCTAATGGGAATTCAGTCCAGCCGTGAGTTATCTATCGGTCAAAGATGCATTAGATTTAGTGACCATCTGTTCTTTTACATTTAGCAGTCTATTTAAATGGTTCGTTTTTTTCAAAAGGACAAAAGGGAAACTCTTTTAAAGTTCTGCCGCGTACAAAAAGATTCTTTTCGCACCCACGCCTCAATAATAACTATGCAGTTTATGATTACATCATTAGATGTACAGTAACTTTTTAGTGTATCTAGTGATAGTAATAATTTCATGAAGACAACCATAATTACGATACTGTCATGTAGTAGGCTCTCTCTTAGTTGATCGCATTTATAATATCAATACACAAACTGAGTACGCATATTGCCTGTCTACAAAACTGAAAAGTGACAAGAGTTTACATTATGTTTACAAAATATAATTTTACTATAGTCTTTACAGTGAAACAGCTGTGCTATATCATGCACTTCTGTTATTTGAAAATATCCATGTATAACTTAATAACTTAAACTATTGGAAAGTCTCCATATTTTGAGAGCCCCTAAATTTTTTTCAACACCTGAGAAAACTAAATGTAAAAAAATGACGCAAAATGGTATGCGTTTCAAGCATTTTTCAAAGTTTAGGATACATATATGTTATAAGCAAATGAAGCTTCAGTCATCTCTGGACACTCTAGTTTTCTAACCACATAGACTTGTACTTAATATAGTCTATTTACCAGATAACTAAGTTTATACCAAAAGTTATGAAGGCAAACGAAATAAACTTTGATAATATACTCTTTACTAGTCACTAAATAACAAACATCAATTACTGATGACGTGTGTCTTTAAAACTCTTATTCTGTCATGTATCAGATCATATTGAAAAACGCACAAGCGCATAA